>JAQGAD010000607.1:0-33040 GCA_034696625.1 Isotomurus palustris | reverse complement strand
ACGAATACTGAGGAAAAAAGACTATCAACAAAAATGCGTTTGTATGCAGAGCTCAATTCAACATACTCTGGGAAATGATAGTGTATTTGAATTATATTTGCTTTATTATTTTGTTTAATCTTTGTTGTTGAGCTCTAGTTTGAATTCAACTGTTAATGAATTGATCCATCGTGTGTAATTAAAAATATTGATTTTAAAATAAAACTACTTCAATTGTTTTAAATAACTTTCAAAAGGAAAAATACTAGAAATAAAGGCGATTATAGTTAGTGTGTCAACCTAAATTGACAGCAGAAGATGAAATAAGATGCACATTAGTTCAGGTGAATGATTTAAATCCAACGAGTGATAATTAGTTCAGTTCAGTCTTCTCTTCTCTTCTCTTCGTAATAACGATAATACTGCCTACTAAATATGGACATCGCGGACAAGCAGGGATGGGAAATACATCTTCACAGTGGCAACATGCACTACTCGAACCACAACTCAAAAAATAAATCCGCTTGCATAAAAATACATTTGACAAGACCCTTCTTTCTGGCTATGTCGATTAGCACAATAGTAAATTGGTATAAAGAAAAGCGATCTTTGGCCTGCAGTAATTTAGTTGGTTTTATATCCCTCGTCAATCTTACTCCCAGGTAACTTGTATACCTTATGTGCTAAATGGAAAGTTGTGACATGACATTAACCCTTTGGAAGACCAAGTAGAATAATAGAATAGTCACTCATGTATATAGTTATGATTATATTCCTCCTCCCAGTCCCGCAGTCTCATATAATTTCTTGTTGAGAATGAGCTTGGTCTTGTACAGATTCTCTTCACAGTATTGTCATATGAGGCACAAAAAACTTTTCTCTTTCTAAAATCGTCTCTTTGAAATTATCTATGCAAGCAAGATGCAAACGAACATTGGAAGAAGAAGCCAGGGAGGAGAATTCCTCGTCAACCCTTTTTCCATTTCCATATTTTCCATTTGGTTATTTTTTCTCATCATCCCTCAATCGACCGTTTGGTTTTGAATCATCGATTCCTTATTTAGTAGAAGGATTTTCGGTCGTTCTCAAAGTTCGGTTCGTTATTTATGTGTGTGTATACTAAGAGGTGCATACCCAAAACACAAAACACCCAAAGTTTATAATCCTTAAAGAGGGATTATGTTTCACTGTATTTCAACGTATTGAGCCAAGTTCAATTTTTGTATACAATATTACTTTTAATAATGAACAACAGAAGTAGAGAGAGAGAGAGGAAAGGGTTGAAGTTCCCAAATGTTCGGTAAAAGAATGTAAAATCCGTATGAGCTCCTGAGTAGAGTTTCACTAAAAAACATCGGGGAAATATCGGGTTAGGTTGATGATGAGAGTAAAAAAGATACCGTGTGTATGTGTGTGTAATATCTTCACACTAAACAGGAGTCCCTGACTATAATATGTGTTCCTTTAGTGTGCATCTATGCATAATAAATGTGTCATCAACATCCGGCACACATTGGCTCAACAAATGTCATCTTGCAGAATGAAATGACTTCTTGGAATGAGAATGGAATTTAGAATGCGACTTTGGCAATTAAAACTGAGCGTATAACCATGCAAATTAATTGTAGTTTGATGCACCCATTTCACATTTCACCACAAATGAGGGTCAACTTGGGCAAAGTTTTATGTTAGAATTTGCAAAAATGAAATAGAAAACCATTCATGCATCTTGAACTTTTATCATGTGAGTAATATCACATATACTTTTATGTTATTCACTTTGAGAGAAAAAGAAGAAGCATTTTTACAAGTTCCCACTGCTGAATGTGGTCTCACACATTATTATTGCTCTTCTCGGTTTACAATCTTCCATTAATAATGATTGGTGCTAACTTTTCTGCATAACTAAAAGAGAAAGAAAACAACTCAAGTGTGTAGCCAACCCATTTTATGATTGCTAAAAGTAAGCAAATCCTCTATGAAAGGATTGGGTAAAAATTGAGGCAACACGAACCAATCTCAAGTCACGAAATCATCCTCAACCACATCAACAACTTCAACGTTATGATTAAAAGTGTAAAATTACAATCATCCTCGGCGTCATTATATCTACCATATCCACACATACGCACGGCTAATCATGCATTATAGTCTTCACAACATAGAGCTTTGTACACGCGAAAGTAATACCAAGAAAGAAGGAAAACTACATCATTATTAATTACGTATATACTTACACTACGAGAAGAGTCATGCACTTGCAACTTACAATAGCAACAAGCAACTTTTAGTCTAAAATTGCTTAACGCTAGTCGTATGTATTCTCTCACAACATTTCCTTACAAAGAATCTTCTTCCACACATACTCTTCTCACGTAAAGAATAAAGACTAAAAGCTCTGTCTCCCTTGTTCTGACTAAAACCTCCTCATCTGTGTGGTAACAAAAGGCTGCAAAGATGATAAGATTTGTGCTAAAAGTACTACACACACACGCAGACAGATACACTCTCAGCTAAAAAATAATCCTACAGCATCCACGTAAATCTCTCTCGTCTTGAGTTTTAGTCTTTATTCTCTCGAATATTCTGAATCTCCCAAGAATAATATCTCAAAATGTAAAGGATACGGCGTTTGGCTAACTAACCAAATAACTAGCTACATAAACGCAGTGCATCACATCCATTTGGATTTTAATGCTCTCTCTCTCTCAATAGTCTCTCAAAAACTTTACATCAAAAAGTAGGGGGAAAAGGGTTGAGTTTTATGTGTAAAAAAGACACATACAAGTCCCTTCTCTCTCACACACACAAACGCTGAAACTCTCTACACCCTTTTGCTTCTACAAAAAGAGATCCAACTCTAACCAACATTGCGTTAGATTGCATACTACACAATACCCCAAGACTAGACCAGGCCTTCTACCATCCCATGTGTGTGTGTGTGTGTACTCTTTCCAATCTTGTGTATCCTAAGCCTGCTTTTTAGCTTTGGGTAAGGATGCGTGTCTTTCTCTCCCAAAAAATTCTCACCAACTACACTATCCCCAGTTTTGTGTGAGACTTCACTCAGTTCGTTTCACTCTGGTGTGTCTCTCACGATTATTCACTTCTTTCTCCAGTGAAAGACCTGCTTACTCTTTCCCTGTGCCTTTTACTCATTAACAGTTTACACACAATTTAGTGACACTAGTGATCTAATTCTGTATCCAACCATCCGTCCAACTTTAAAGATTCACTCAAGGCCTTTCAACTCATTAATTTGAAGCATTATCTATTGCTGTAAGTTAGTACGTTATTGAGTGACGAAGATTTCATTCGGTATTGTGACGGCATGTCATTGCATAATAATATATATCTGTGTAGCTATTATACTAGCTAGTAAGGAACTTCTCAATACTGCTAGCAGCAGCAGCAGCAGCATCTCAAGAGTTGGTCCAGTAAAAGTGCATCCTGTACTGTGCACCACTACAGTCTCGTATATTAAATTATAAGGTGTAAGTAGGCAGTCTCCTTGTTACATGACACTAGGTAACCTCGCGAGAGTTGTTGTAACTCTGATGAGCGATACGCAGTGTCAAGAAGTCACACTGGAAGATCTTTAGTTAGTCATAGGTAGTGTAAGGACATGTGTGCAGTTTTGCTAAATTTGACATAACATTCCCATAACATACAAGTTTGCACCAATTATCTTGCGTGTACGTGACAGGGTACGTTTTTACATTATAGAGATGGACAGGTCAATGTCAACTTAATTAAAAATTAACTACTGCACAATCAAATGCTATTAGGTATAATACCACAAGGTGGTGGAATAATTAAGATTGTGGGATTACATGAGATTTCTGTGCATACATTTAAATTTTTAGTTAGTGAGAAAAGTTTGAAAGGAAACATTTTAAGGAAAAAATTGTTCAATGAATTTCCCGAAAGCTTACCATTCATATCGTGGAATACATGAAATAATTCAATTACGATTTCTTGGTACTTTGCAGGATTTGTGAGAAATCGTACAAGTGGAACCCGAGAATTTGATTTTGTGCCTGAAGTGTAATGAATTATTCAAAAATATACTTTAATCTGTGTGACGCGTGACAAATCTTACACACGCAAAACTGAGCCTTGAATTCCTCGTTTGAAGAAGCTTTATTGACTGAAGAACTACAAAATCAGTGAGAACTAGGAAGTGTAAGAAGCACGAAAGTGTAGAGAAGGAAACTTTTGGGAAATGTGAGACTATTTGGAGAAATCACCCAAAAATCTCAACGCTCAAGTGGATTTTTCTTACAAGCCTCAACTAATATAACTTTTAAGTGAACTAGAAATAAACTCAAACAGCTATAAACAATCTTGAGGAAAGTGAGACGCATGGTTTTGTGAATGTGTTCATTTCCATCACATTTCAATGTGTAATCGTTACTGTGACTAAAGATACATATTTTGTGAATTTTAAGACTGGAACTACACAGTTCACAGTTACCCCAAATATCTTTCAGTGTCAAAGTAAACCAATTACGCAAAGGTTTTCTGACCCTGTCTGTAATTTGTAATTTGTAAGTGTTTGCTCATCCACAAGTGAAACAATAAACAGTTTCCTAACTAAAAAGTTGCTCTGGAACTTTGTCGTTTAAAGTGTGAACTGCTAAAATAGCTTGTTTGTAGCGAATAGTATATTCTTCTCCAGGAATTCATCTCTAGCTGCGTCGTATAAAAATTGAATTTCAAAACTTTATAAATAAATTAAAACGGAATTCAGTGAATAGTTGAATACAAATAGCTAAGTGTGCACACAAACTATTCATAGAGACAGGTTTGTGCCTCAGCTTTTAACTATTCAGCTACGGAGGAATCGGAATTTCAAGAAACACGAACAACAGGAGAGTTCTTTATTCTTCGTGTAAGTTTGAGTTATTTCATTTGCTTCTATATTTCTTGTTAATACTTATATGCTCACTTATACCATTACCAATTCTCCTGAATTGTTTTAAAATTATTTTAACTATGAATAGACCAATAAAAATTACCAAATCCATTTTCAACTTCTAACGAAATGCTGTCAAGCCGAGGTGAAATTGTCATACTTTGGTTAAAATTTAAAATTAAGTCAACGTTGATATCAAAATAATTTCAGTAGTCGGTAGTCGGTAGTGTTAAACCTTCAGCAGCTATTCAAGCTACAGCATCATTGACTGCTTGAATCTATCGCACCTGCATTGCGTCGCATCTAGAACTTGTATAAAATTAATTCATCTTGGTTCTGCTCGTCACAATATCTCTTGAAAAATGTAAATCAACGTATTTCAAGCACTTTAGAAAACTTGAAGAATTTATTTGGATTCACGAAATCCATTTTAAATTTAAACCAAGTCATTTTTGACATCTCGAGAACTCAGGTAGGTAGTCAAAAACAGAAAAGACATTCCAGGAAATCTGATTTGTGCCTTGAAGTGTGTAAAATCGCATCTTATATAAGTGCGTTTCAGTCGCTCGTATTTTACTGAATGAAAACTCTGTTCCACGCAATACGCAGAGATGAGATTTTCTTTCTTCAACCATCTAAACATGTAGACCAGGCATTCGTGTTACTTGTCCTCAAATCTTGGTTTAATATCTTAGTGAGTGGGTACAACTGTAGGCAAGAAATATCACAACTTATTACAAGGCTAGCTGCTCCTTTAAGTCCAAATTAAAAGCACCCGAAGTTCTAAGTCCCACCGACACAACTCATGAAAACCTGCATGATTCTGTCTACTAGCCTGAGGGATACAGGAAGTGTTCTAAATTACATTTATTTGATTGTGTCTCTCCTGCACGAGAAATAACGAGTTTAATAGGAAAAAGCTAAAAATATTCAGTGATCGTATCTCACACTATCCCTTACTCCACACATACACATATTCATTATTGTCCTCGTGAGTTGTGGGACCACTGCTGATTTATATTCAAGAGGTGAAAGACGACCAACAAATGAAATATGTTGTAAAAGTGTGTAAAAGGGGGAATTTCGCGAAGAAATATTCGTTGTACACTAAACCCATTGTTTCTCCATTTCTCTCTCCACTCTGCTCTCGACTTAACGAGACTCTAATTTCGTGTCAAATGTAAGCCCTTGTAAGTAGGAAGTTTAGTACGATGATGGTGGCTGTTTTACAATAATATCATTTCCATGCGAAGAGAGTGTTTCACACACACCTGGACATTTTAATAGTTACTAAACATTTTGTATATATATTTACTTACTACCAGCAAGGAAGAGAGAGAGAGACCTCAGACTCAGAGGAAAGTCGTGTGTGTGTACCAAGTACCAAGTTACGAACCCATATCAAATGGGGAGTTTTACTTTATGTACACTCAATGTAATTACCTACACTCCCGTCCTCATGTCATAATGTGGACTTATTCATTATTGAGGAAATATAAATGTTCCGTGTAATATGAATATTATTTTATTGTCCCCCAGAATACGAAAGAACCCCACCGAGGAGGAGGATTTCTTTCGTGTCAAGAGACAAGAATCCCATTTCCCTGAAAATTAAAAAGCTTTTCACAACAACCAAACCAACTGGACTACGCAACTTCTTATGCAAACACAACTACGTTCAGCCTAAGCGACAAAACTGTGCAAATAAGGTAAGCAACTCGTGTCTCGCCTTGTGCATGTCTTTCTTTCTTTCTTTACGTATTCTTCATTCTATCTTCCCAAAAGTATATTTTTTCTCCAAAGACACCCAACAAAATAGTCGCGGTGTGGGTAAAAAGCCCATTTATAATTCATTCTTTTGGTCACTCTTCCCAATATTATTACTCAAAGTGGTGTACTTTTCTTCATTATTCATAATGACCAGTTTCTTACTTTCTAATAGAACGGAAAAGTAGTTGCGTAATACCTTCGCACTGTTCTCAATTCAGGTGTCTGAGAGCGTGATCCCCATTTTCCGGATTTGCAAACTTATATAACTTGCTTATATGCATATATCAATGTGATATCAACTGCTCGTATGTTTTCAAGGGAAGGTGAAAAACAACTCGTGGTATTACTGTGCATATAAAACTTAAACGTACCTTTTGGCCCATGCTAATGTATCATACCTAAGTATGTACACACATACATCATCCGACCCAAACAGACAACCACAGAACCCTAAGAATATAAATTCAGATTAAAACCTTCGCCTGCTGCATGAATAAGTCAGGAATGGAATATCAGAAGTATGTTCTAGAACACTGTATAAGTTTTAAGATCTTTCGTCGCAAAAAAGCTTCTGCTTGTAAACAATTCTGTATATTGTTGCTAAAATCTATTGGCAAAATCACCGCAAAGAGATAAGAAAGCATATTGTGAAAACAAATATATAAATAAATTGCGCAGACCTGAAAACGGAACATGCGGTTCATTCATCACAGAATTTATATTACCGAAGTCTACTCAATTTCAATTTTTGTATCGACTTTGTACTTTCTTGCTTGCGATAGAATTCGCATTTCAAATGTCTACGTTTTAAATCAAAGTGCACAAACGAGGAGTCCCTAACTTCATTCAGCTTGAAACGAAACGTGATTGACTTGTGTTTTACAAAACTGTAAGTTCAGGGGTAGAATTCTGGCGTAAAGTCTCCAACTTCGTTTGAACCAAAAAATTGAGGCACACGAATAGGAACGAAATGTCATGTGCTGTGTGCAATTCGAAGTGAATGAGATGTGACGGCCAAGTTTATATCCACTTTGTGGGCATTTACATTAAGGGATGAGAAGTTAAGTTGTGTAGAGCTAAGTTAATGTCAATAATTAGGCAGCTAGAAGATGATGATTAAAGTAAGCACGGGTTGTTTTGTGCGTGATGAGAACTCCACGTTCACACCTCCTTCCTCACTTTCATTTGCCTCTGACTGATCTACTCTTTGCGTTCTAAAAGTACGGCCGAGTGGTACTCATTAACTTCACCACAAACACTACCACCTCCAGTAATCATAATCAGGTCTACTTAAGTCTTATTTCACATGACACCAATGCAGTCATTCCATGACAAAATCACAAGTTCACCAAAACCCAAAACTTAGTTCGACTTTCTCCTCAACTTTTAATTACTACTCGCTTGTTCCTACTACTCGAAATAAAAGGACTAGGGGATGATGGTTGGTTCATAAAGTCCATAGTAAGCAGACATGCATTGCATGAGTGTTTTCACCTTATTTAGAGAAACTTACATTTCCCTTGCTAATTTGACAAAAATTCTATCGTACCTTTCCTCGTTTGTAGGATAAAAGCTTTCGTGAATTTATACTCCTCGGTCCTCGAGTAAAAGGAAATTCATGCTGACAGTTTAACAAACCCTACATTTTTATCCGGAACGCATGCAGTTTTAATCGACATGTAGAAATTAAAAATTTTTACCAGGTTTTTTTCGTGTAGCAAATGGGCAGAATTAAAAATCCAAATAATGAAACGCGATTTCATGTGCTCAGTGAGCTTGCCAGAAAAGCTACTGGAAAAAACTTTTAAATTGGGATTCTTTTACTTTAATTAATACTTTTGGGCGATTGAACTACGTTCATTTTTAGAGAAAAATGCAATCAACCGATTTAGAAAGAAAGCTATCGTGACTTTCAGCATACAATTATTCTTCTGAAATCTGAATAGATTATTTTTAATAACTCTTGCTTTCAGTGAAGATAGAGTATGCGTGATAAGTATTACGGGTGCTTGAAAAGTTTACGATAATAATTCAGCTTCTTTACGGGAAGTCAATCAGTTTACTCAGGATTTTTAATTTATCGAGGTCATTTTGTCGACTGAATTTAAGAAACTTTTATTCTCCACGTGTACGGCGAAAGAAAACCTTCCTCTCTAAACTAGATTTTAAACGGCAACAGTTCATGAAATCCTATTCAGTCTTAATATTTATGTAGAGTCACATAAAACACTTGAAATTTTGCTCATAAAACGCTTAAAACGCTAAGACGAAGCCGCGATACGGATTAGAGATATTACACAATAATTTAAATTTTATGGTTAAGGACAAATCCCCCATTAAATTGTAATATTCAACGTAAACTACAAGTTTGAGTCAGCTTTACGATAAAAAATGCGACATTAATTTGTAAGTTTTGGTGATTCAAAATTGAGGTTGATTTGTTGGGTAACAAATCAACGAAGCTGCATTGATTTGGTTGGGTATCGAGGAAGCAATTCACAATAATATTTTTATAAACGTAGACAATGGCTCTTTTCAGTTATTTCTTAATTATTCCTAATAAAATGAAATCAAAGGACCCATATTCCTCATTTTAGTTTGTTGCTCCGCATTCTTCAATGAACCCATATCAATTATTACAATTTAATATGCCGTCACCGAATCAAGTTGCGATTGGTGCATTCTTCCACACAAAATAACTACGTTTTCTTCTTTCTCGAGCAGAACAATTGAAAAATAAGTTTAAAAACTATCATGTATCATATGCATCCATTAATACATTTAAATGCCTTATATCAAATTGCAGGCCCATCAATTTGCACATCGTTCACACACTAACCATACATCACGCGGTGCTTTAACTGTTGACAGGGTATTTAGTATTTAACTCATCACACTGTAGTGAAACACAATAGTGAAATACATAAAAAGTCAGTTCATCGACCACACTCAACTTTAAACAAACCCGTATACATTTAATTCAATAAATTCTGTGACTTTTCTCAAAGTGAATGGGACATACAATTTCACCCATAACTTTTAATTGTCGAAAGGACCATTTCAGCAATAAAACAGAAAATGTGTGTATAAGGCAAACCAACAAGACCCAACGGAAATATTTTGTACGAGATTTTTACTTAAGTATAACAACTCGACTAATGAGGTCGGTCACTAACTTCTTTTATTCAATATTATCTTTATTTGTTGCAAGCTTCGCGAATTCCTGTTTTTAGCAGTTGCACACGAGGATTGTTGCAAATTTTTTTGCATCTTGTGCCAGCGTCTCACAGTCCACAAAAATTAAATTATTGCACACAGAAGTCATCATTATCTCACCAATTGTTTGAATAGTAGATATAGATCACAAAATGCATTTTAAAATTACTGCAAAAAAGTCCTACATACATACACACATATTAGGTTAAAATTAAAATGCAAGGAGGATTGGCAATTAAACAATTGCTCGCCTTTAAATATGCCAGCAAATAGTTTGGATGCACAGAGAGATAACACTCGACATTATATATGATGAGTAGCTAATGAACTTTCTTACGGTTCTTGAGTAGTTGTTGGTGCTTTTTAGCTACAATGATGGTGGTGGTGGTGGTGGCAGTGGTGGTGGTGGGTTTGTTAGCACAAGGAGCCACAAATCTTTGACTTATTCTGACGAAGACTGACACCCGAGATGTGTTGATCGACATGAATGATCGCAACATTCGCTTCATTTTAATGACTCTTCTTGCCATTCATGGATCAAATGTGAGTTTACAATTTTATGGTCGCTCTTTTCATAAGTCTGACTGTTCTACCAAATCAAGCTTGTTTAGTGTCAAGTCTTTTTATTTCAAATCTACAACGTTCAAAGCCTCTAAGCAAATAAATATTTTATGTATGCTCGTCTTGTTACATTTTTCTTTTCTCAAACCCAATTATTCTTTAAGTGGTGCGAACACAGAGAATTCAGAATAATTCTAATTGAATTGGCGAGAGAACGAGTGAATAGCTCTTCTGTAGAAGATTGTTTATCTTTGTATCGATCTTCTTCTTAAGAAGACCAACAACACTGAAAGTCACTCACAATGAAGAAATTCGAGGAAGGTGGTCATTCATATAACCGAGTGTATATACTCTCACAGACATAACTGAAAGATTCAGATCATTTTGATGATACATAACAATAAAGAAATTGAGACAGGACACATACACACCATTATATCCAAGTCAAAAGTAAACTAGAGTGAATTTGTGCAGTCAAAATAAAAATTTTATGTCAAAAACTGGATTAACTTGACTAGCCAACGATGTAAAAAACCCTCTTGGTGGTATTCTATGCTCTTTTGACTTTAGCGAATAGTCACTAGATTCAGTCTACACATCAAACTATGTGATATAATAAACTTGATTTCTTTAACGTATAGTGTTGTGCGTAACTGTGATCATAATTAGAGTACTCACAAGTCACAAGCTTAAACCCGAATCTTAATGACGGTACTCATTATTGTGTTGCATCTTCTACAATTAAAATTTTTATAATTTTCAACAATCAAACATCAACCAACCAACTTGGCTTTCTGATTTCGAGTCTGTTCAATGGAAAATGCAAAGCTAAAAAGATATGGCATCAATAAACACAAATTTTTCTGCTCGTCTTCTCTTATTAGGAATATCTGTCACTTGCATCAATGCAAAACTTGTCTTTTAAGTGAATGTGAATGACTGAGTGTTACATTTTATGCTTCTACTTAGCAGCCTTAGCAATTTCCTAGTCAGCATCCGTACTGTTTGTCATTAATTGACCAAATATCACACATCGCTGGGTGTAGATGTAGGATAGATTTTAAGTACTGCGAATGCATACCATCATCATTCCCAAACCACTAAATAATGAAACGCGATAGAAAGAATTCTGCTCATGTGTCTGATCTAAATTATTATCATGCCATTCATCCATCTTCAAATGACCAAAGTAAATAAACTTGAACAAATAAATAAGGAAAAAATGTGGAAAAACTTTAGAAGGAAACTGTACACCCAGGTTGAGCAACTTGTTTCCCGTACTTGTCTAGCTTTCCTGATAAAAAGGTATCGTCCAAGCGTACGTAACCAAACTAGAGGATGAGAGCACATTTGATACAGATTTAAACTACTTTTCAGTCTATGCCCCATCAAACCAAATGTTGGGGATTAAGTTGGTTATCGACTTAAATATCTCAATATCTGTCCATGTTAAAACTACCAAGTCCTTATTCATGATTGCAGATTTCTGTAGGAAGAAGAAAGTTAGGCAGCTAAGCCTTTTTCCTATATATCTATAAGGAAGAAGGACAAGGCTAGATATATATTTATTAGAGTCAGAGTCAAAGCCACAGATTGTTTCACTACGTACTTATACAACAACAGATAAGAATAATGGTCGATAATAATAATAAACCCAACCCACTCGCACTCAGACAAAGAACAACAAGGGCACCTAAGAAATTGTAACAAATTGTCTTTTCTTTCTCGTCCGTCCCTAACTGTAAAAATAAACTTTGGTGTACTTTGAGTGTTCTCGACCTGAAAATACGAGTTTAGGACTTTGTTTGGATGTCATATTAATTTATGCAATGTTTAGTGCTAATACGGCACTCAATTTGGCTAGGTTTTGTAAATCTTGAATTTGTATTTGTGGTTGCGTGTTTTACAAGCTTCGAAGGTAAAAGTCATTTCATTAAAAAAATTATCTTGAATCAATTAGCGACACGGTTAAACCCTTAAATCAATGTCAAACGTACAAATTAATCCAGGATTTAATTTTGTTCGCAGTGTTTGTGCCCATCATATCAATCTAATGTTCAATTCATCCATTGTCATCCTTAGTGTGCAAGTGTAAAAACAAGATGTAACAAACTAGCTAAGCTTGTATAAGGCATAAGATCGGTAGCAAAGTTAGTTGGCATTAATTGGAATTTAGAATCGGTGCTTTTTCACCAAAGAATGCGTAGAAGAACCCGGATAAGTGAGTTATTTATGTGAATTCACAACATAAATTACTCAAGGAGCAATGCATTTGTTTCACTCACTGATTTAACGATATTTCCATCCTACTCGATCTTTCACTTGGTTTCACGTTATTTTCGTGCTGCTACTAGTAAAAGAATCCTTTCTGTAGTTCCATTTGCTATCCCAGTTCCATCTAATTTATTCAAGCAGTCAAATAAAATTTATCTAAAAGATCATCCGGAATTAGGAAAAGTTTGCAAGTGCAGGAACACCTTCTTCAACGGTGGCACAATAAAAGCCGAGATTGATCAAGTCATGGTGAAAATAATAAAACATGATATCTCTCCTCCTTGATTTCATTTAATAAACTACATTAAAACTCCCAACGCGTGAGAGTTAAGTAACGAGGAGGAAATGCTACTTTACAAACGTACTACTTTCTACGATTCCACTTTCTGTGAGTTTGCCTGCAACAAACACCGGTTATGAATATATTATTAAGGCTATATACGACTAGTTGCTTAATTGAGTTCCAGTCCTGGCTTTACATTTGTACGATAGCATTCACGTAATCATGCAATAGTAAAACTAATTCATTCTTGGATTAAAAAGCAAAAAAGCCATGTGTTTGTGTGTGTGCATGTCTGGATTCTGGATTACCTTGCATGTTCTTAAGAAACCAGAAGACTCGGGTTAAGTAAGCTAATACTCTTAACTTTTTACCCAACAGATCCACAAGCAAACATAAATTTATCAGAAAATGTCAATTTCTTCGTTAGAAAATCACTTTTTTTCCTTTCAAAGTTTTTGGTTACCTTTTGCTCAAAAACTGGTTAGACCAGGGCGTTGTCTCCTCATCACATCAAATATATTAGAACTACACACACAATCTGTATCACATTGTTGTTCACAGTAGTCCTCAATCTTGCTCGAAGAAACCACCACCACCACCACCAATGCTTTTATTCTGATATTGATATGCATACACAGAATAGCTCTTCTCGAAATAATAATAACTACTATGCTATCTCTTTCTCTGTCTGAGTCTTTTCTTCACTAATAATCATTTAGAAAACTCCCAGGCAAAAATACAGTTTCTACTTAAAGTTAAGACAAGTCAAAATCAAAGTAAACTGAACGGGTATAGTGGGAAAGTTTACAGAAAAGTATCAAATCTCGTTCAATGTGTGGAGCCGACTTGAGAAAGAAGATGAACTTGTTAGTTAGCTTAAATTTAAATTCTATCCTCAGACTCTTTCTGCATTTTGTATTTAAGAAGACTCAATCTCATGCTTCACTTATTAAGGAGGATTAAGTGAGTCACTTTTTACTTCACCAAAATGTACAACAAACTTCGACACAATACCCATTTTTATACCAAACTTATAAATGTCGAGTAAACTTGTATTATGTTTTGCTCATTATTCAAGTCTTCTCATTATTTGGTTTCGCTAAGGTTAAACCTTAAACTTTTCTTGCGTTGTTGGTATTTTTCAATGAAAACCGTCTGCTATAATTTATACAAAGAACTTTAACCCTTGAAGGGATTTTAGAATTTAAGCTAAAGAAATAATAATAATGTGTCCGTTGTACACCTCGTCTTGATTCTTATTCTGACCAATTACTCGAATACACCTTGATTAGTCAATCCAACTTCTCCTCTCGCACTTTAAAGTCTTTTCGTATGAATATTAATTATTCCAAAACGAAGTAAAAAGAATCTCGTTCACAGTATTCACTTGTTTCACCCTTTTCCTACCCTCTACGAGCTAATGAACTTATAAAATGTAAATTTTGGTTGTGCTTCTTTATTCCCTCATTACTCATTACCTTTACACTCATTACAATTGGGGTGAACTCATCCTACGAATGAAATCATGAGAGTTAAAATTATTTCTCAATTCCCTCATACTTGCCTCATTACTTTCTTAAATTCCTCGAGTTGCCTCATTTAAAAAAATCCAAACGAAGGTGTTTAGTTGAGAAAAAAGACGTGCAACAAGAAGAACAACATAATCAGCAGTCTATCTGCCCAACCTCTTTCCATAAAACAGAAAACTCTTTAATACAAATCTCCTTAACATTTCTCTTTGCTGCCTCAATTAACTTTGACTTGGTATTAAGTTGGGTAACCTCTTGCGATGACGAAGTGTTTAGTCAGTTCATTTGTTATTATAAGTGGAATTAACAATTCAACAATGTAGATTCCTTCCTTTGAGAAAAACGACTTCTTCCCAGTTAATGATGACCCCATGTGGTGGACATTAAATTTTATTACAATGGTCAATTGTAAGGCAAGGCAGGAGGACAAAACAAAACCAAACCACCATCACCTTACTTACAACCACTACCATTCATTTATTGCAAAGAAAACTAAACTCCTTTTCTCTCCTTACCACGTACAACCAAGTCCAAGTTGAGAGCACACATATTATTTATTCCACATGTCAACTGTAGCTCGCAGATTTCAATCTAAATTAAAGATTCGAGAGCACATCAACTATTGCCCAGTAATTTTATCATTTTGCCCTTAGAACCAATTCAAAATAGTTTAACTTTGTAATTGTACGACTTTTTCGTGATTTCATTTTGGCCTCTTTAATCAAAGTTATTACTCTTTCATTTTTCTCCCTTCCATTATGAACAAGTTTTGAGTTTTATGTCCTCTCGCACATCAAAGATGCTAATCACAAAATTAGGAACGAATGATTTCAATTAGACCATCTAGAAATTCATGCCCTGCAGAAATTCGAGTCTTCATTTGAGTTTGCTCTTTGCCACTGCACTTAAAGTTTACACACACTTTGCTTCGCAATTCTCATTCCAATAATTCTACATCTGCCACATTTGTTTCACAAAACGCGAAAGAAAAATCGCTCCTATCTTCTCGCTTTTGATTCTAGACGCTTATCAAACTGTGCGTGAGTTATTGTCAGATCGTGTAATATACCATGTTTACATCTTAAGCTGTTGACACATTAAAGACCTCAACAAACAACTTGATTACTTTAACAGTGCCTAACACACAGAGGATACAAATATTACATACTACTACTATACACACACAGGGGAACGATCTCTACTACAGGAGCGTTGAAAATCAAAGGTGTTTCATTTGCAAACTCAATATTTTTCACACAATTGAAGCTTAAGGCTAAATAACTAAATCAAATAAAAATTAAGTCAATGCAGGAATTATTATTTTTCTAGGCTGCTATCAAAATTTATGCGAGTCGATTCTAAAGGACCTTTAATTTTACAGCATTTTTTAATCCAATATATATATATATCTTATCATCTCTGATCTTTAGTGCTACTAGACAATTAGAGTTGATTAGATTTTTAATTTGAACATTTACTCATATTTGGCACAATGCGTGGCTGGCTGTCTGGCTGCCTCTCTTGTCGTATAAGTACAATCAAAATATCATTTATGGCAGTGGTAGTGATTCACCAGTTGCCAGTTACCAGTAGTGTTCTTGGACTGCGAGGTGCGCATGTAAAATAGTAAAATAATTTAATAATCGAGAGATAAGAATCTTCCTGAGAATTCTTATTACACAAACAAAGCATGTGACTACTACACTTTATATTACGCAGTTCTTTATGATTTGTCCTCATCCCAAATGTATTCAGTCTTCTATTCATCGGGTAATTGCAGTGGTGCAGTTTGCACAGTCATTAATAAACCTTTTTTAAATAGTGTTATTGGTAGTCAATGAAAATTTGATTAAGATGTAAGAGGTATGACCAAACAATAAATTAACGGTTGTTGACTGTGAATCATATAACATTTTCATGTGTGTACAACACAAGAGCATATACATCTTCTACAACGGGGTACACTTAACATATAAAACGATAATGAAACAGACTTTAGACGATAATTAGTAGTTGTATGCATTTTTGATTTTATCCTTGCTCAGTTGCTCTCGCATTTAAGAGAAAGTCAATAAAGTCTTTGACGAGGCGACAGGACAAGTTCACTTGACACATAAACAACTTTTGCACCAAATACATTTCCACATTATTCCCATTTGTATTTTATTATTTGAAGCTTCTGATCTTTTAATTTGGTTGTGCATTGCTGTAAAAGACTCAGTAAAAGAATCAAATTGGAAAAACCAACTTGTCTCATCTGTAGAATGAAGAATATCACTTTGAGTAAACAAATATGTACTTCCTAATTATTAACAGCATTCTTGAGAGCATTCTAGTTTAATTGGAATTTGAACTAACAAGTATTATTAACCTATTGCAAAGTGCTGGGTGTTGTTGATCAAGTAAACTTATTCCAGTAGCTACTGAGCGTGTAAAAAGTATGCGTGGGGCTGATGTACAATACATTATACATTTTGGTGCATGAAACAGCGAGTCAGTTATGGGTTCAAGTAGAAGCAAGTACAGAAGACGTTGTTGGTATCGATGTAAGTAAGATAAACTAAATAAGGTTTAAATTAAACAAAGCAACGAGAGAGAATGAGATTAAATGCTCACATACTACGTGTAAGTATTGGTTAGGACTTTTACACGAAGAATTTAGAAAAGATTGCTATCATCCAAGACAGATCATAAAACAGCTTGAGAGTCACGTTTTGAGAGAGCAATTTCACGAGCACTCCAGCTACCGAAAATTGTCTCGATAAAATCTCAAAAATCCACATGAAAACAATCTTCATATTTTCTTCAAAAAACTTGAAATTCCGGGTCATAACGACGCAGGAGGTTCAGCCTAAAAGACTTACCACCAATGCTGATGATAAAATTAAGTTTGAAATGTAAAGACGAGGAAATGAGGAGAGTCTTTCTGAGGTCGGTTCTTTCCCATGTACCCCTATGCGATATATATATATATATATTTATAATATATTCTTTATATACGCAGCAACACACAGACCAGGCAATCATCCGTATTAAATGCACTTTAGCCAATTTGTTACGTTACTTTCTTTGTAAGTGATAGCAGAAGATTATATACGTGGAGTTCTTCCTAAATAATGCATCATGTGTTGTGCGACGCACCAAATTAATAAATTCTATTAGATCATAAAGGGCAGCTCTGGTGGAGTTAGTCGCTTCCATATAACTCAACGTTAGCCCAGTTTTACCAATTTTATTACATTTTATTACACCACCAAAAGCACCACAACCACCACCACCACCACTTGACTTGAGTATTCACAAAGATTAAAAGAATATGGGGATAGGCTTGTATTATTATTGCTGTTGCAGTATTCTTCTTAGTAATTTGAACAAGAAGAGTTTTGCAGACGCAGGAAGATTTACTGCTAAGATATGCAGATTACGTATTTGATTTTTTCACCAAACCAGCATATTATATTCCCTCCGTCCATTATTCCGATCATGATAAATCGGCTCACTAACAAAAGAATTTCTTTGAATTTTTTCTTCAAATTTATTAAAAGCTAAACGAACTCAAAACTCCAACTAACCATGTTAAGCATCTTGCAAACTCCCCAGGTCACTCCTTTTGGCTTCTTCATACCGACAGAATTACTCTGGTTTTTGCACAACTAAATCTTTCACCTGCTTCATCGTACCAATTGTCTAGTTTAACATCCTCAGACTTAAAACAATTTTCTATGCAAAGAGTATCTCATTTCTCAACCATTTAGAGATGGGAATTAAGAGGCATAACTCAATAATTGAAAAATGAGTTAGAGATCGAAAATGCAGGAGACCAATTTATGCTTCCCAAGTGAATTACACACACCAACAAGTTTTGATTAGTCGTGAACGAGCCAACTAGTAATAAGCAGCAGTAGCTACACAGTGAAGGTATTCAACCATTATCGAATTATTGTATCAAGTGTTTTGAGTTAAACTCAGGTTTTCTCAAGCACACACACTTGTTCTTTTGACATTTCATTCAGATTTATACCCATCGTTTCTCCATTATCTTTTTCGTGGTTTGCCTTAACAAGATGAGTTTGTTGTAGTGTAGTAAGTAACATCAATATATCTTCATAGGAGACAAGCAACCAAGCTGGCATTTACAGAGTACATACAACCATGTACATATCCTAGAATTTGATTAATCCTTATAAGAAGTGAAACTACACACAGAAATCACCAGACTCGAATGCAGAAATGTGTAACAACTTATTTGATTACGAAGGCTGTTCAACTACATCTTGTTTGTTCTGAGTAAAAGTTAAAACAAAAGGTTTGAGGTAAAGCTGAAGGAAAAATTCCTTCAAAGAAGTAGATAGATAGAGAGGGTTGGGTTCAGTAAAAAAAGTTGATTGCCACATTGAGACAATTCATCATGTGATTAAGCACGATAAAAGAAATTCATGCACAACCACAGTAGCTCTTGATGATGATGCCATTGATGAGAAATTGCTCACTAAATGTATTCACTAAGTCATTCAAGTAGCTTCTGTAAGATAAGACAGCAGGAGGAGGACACGACGAGGAAGAAGAATTTTAAGAGGTTTTGTTGTTGTCTCTCAAAGAGCTTGAAGAGTGCATTTTTACCACATCCACCTCATTTACAATTTACAATTTTACATACGTATTTGTCTTCTTTTTGGACTGGTTTAATTTCTCACCCATAAAATCTTCTGCTCTCTTCCACGTACCGTCACCTGTTTTAGGACTTTCAATATTCAGGGCTGCATAATTTGAGTAAGTGGTAAGTTATCACGTTATCAGTATGTAATGCTGTTGGGAGATACGCATACAAAACAAGTCCAGGAGAGAGAGAGAGAGAGAGAGAGAGAGAGAGATCATCATTCTTTAATCAAGACTTTGAACATATCAGTTTCTGACTTGAGGGATTAATTATGCGATCAAAAACAAGTAGCAGGACAGCTAGAAAGATATACACTGACTAGAGATGAGATAGCTTGAAGCTAACTTAACTAAAAGGTTCATAAAATGCAGGACAAAGATATCATGGA
This sequence comes from Isotomurus palustris, assembly GCA_034696625.1. NCBI lineage: Eukaryota > Metazoa > Arthropoda > Collembola > Entomobryomorpha > Isotomidae > Isotomurus > Isotomurus palustris. Next base: position 13,465 of record JAQGAD010000607.1, on the reverse strand, counting down.
AGCAACCACAGGTGGTAGTTCTCTAAGAGTGATGCGTGCAACGTATTTACAACTTCAGCCAACAAAGTAAGATTGCATTGCATTATTAAGGAACTTCAAATGTTCAAATGTCAAACAGACTTTCCAAGGAACATGGGAGACCGGTTCAATGTGACAATTTATCTATCTTTGGCTTAATTAATGAGATAATTATTCACTTAATTGATACAGTATAATGGTAATTCAAGGAATTAAATTAGCTAATTGGTTTTTCATGAAATGATAACTATCTGTGCGTACTATGAGTAAAATTTGTGACCCTGATGATGAATTGGAGAGTTAAGATTATTCACTGATATCTTAAGACTCAAGCACAAGTTGGTTTAAAGACTTCACAGGTTAAGAGACAGACAGACGACGAACAGACGGACACGATGCCGTCCAAAAGCCTACAAATTAATAAGGAAACGAGGCTATGTACACACAAGTTGACAATAATGACGATCTCCTGTCTCATAAAAAGTACCAAAGAGTAAATTGCACGGTTGCAATTATCTTAAAACTTAATAGTTTGTTTTCATTTGCATCGAGCCCATTTGAAGGTAAATTGGCCAAAATTGAATTGCCAATTATATGAGCCCAAGTAGGTTTTAAATTTTATTTGATTCACGTTTTTCCTTTGACTGGCAAATGCTGTAAGAGTGAATCTCAAGTAAAAAGAACGAAGTAAAAAAGTTAGGTCAGCCTTCATTGTAATTTGTGCCATAAGTTATTCCTTTTGGTGGTGTGCACTAATCTCTCTCATCTTAATTGATACTTTCCTTCTGTGAATCAAATTGAGGGAGATTGTAATTGGACATTTGGCCAGGCTACTTCATTGCTACTTGCCTGCCTCAGCACACACAGCAGTCAGTTCCTTCACAGACAACCAACTCTTCATCATTTTGCCCAAAGATATTCTCTTGCGTACTGGCTACTATTTGATACTTCTCAAAATGATCAAAAATTCTTAATTTATTGCCTCCTCCTCCATTCAAACCAAACGAGACCATACAATTTGCTACCTCTACTACACTGCACTCTTGCTCTGTTGTTATATCCTCCTTCTCAAAACTCAAATGTCAGATGAATAAATTTATATTTTGGATCAAAAGCTGTTGCTTTCCAACTTCATCTGAGGTAAAAATTAGTTTGAGCTGATGGTGTACGTACACGTAGACGAGCAGACTTGTTCTCTGTGATGTGTTCTCATTATAAATGAAAAATACATTTTGGAGAGATGGACAAGGACCACGAAGAACGAGGAGCTACATAAATTCTTATGTAAAAGACTCATTTAATGCTACTGCATTTGGCATATTTTACTTTTTTGGTTGTTCTTGTCCAACCCAATGATGCAAGTAGCTCATTCAAAACTCAATCTGATTGCAAAGCCGACATCAAAATCCAAAATCCAACCCATTCAAGTTGGAGGAGGAAGGCCGACCAACCGACACTCGACTGACTCAACACACGTGTGAAGAATTCGAATTCACTTATATCCATTAAATATTATTGGCAGTGGTGGTCGTCATCTAAAAAATGGGCTCTCAAGGATTCCCTTTCTTTCTCTAAAAGGCCCATAATAATGTAATCTTGCATTTCTTCGTGCTTCAAAAGGAATTAATTTCTACTTCAGTTGTGCGTTCCCCCAAACACTTCTAAATGCTCCTTTGGATCCCTTCGCCCTTCCTCCTCCATTCGCTCGATCTTCCTCCGTCACAATTAGAACTACTTTCTTTCTATTTTACTTCAGGACATTTGGGAATTAACAATTCATCTCTGCAACCACCACTTACGATCATCAATGTGGAACTTGTTGATAGCACCCATCGATGATTTAATACTTGAGCATAAAAAATACCCTGAAGAATCAAAGAGCCTCGTGGTTTGTCGTATAAATTTAGAAAATTGAGAAGTTTTCTCACATTCTGTATAAACTCTGACTGAAAAGTTGAATTCTGTCTCTCCTCCTCATTAAAATTGTACTTTTACCTAATCTCAAAAGACAATCAAAATCCCATCACACATGGTCATTGTTTAGGAGATGAACCCTTTTGTTTCAATTGTGAAGGACGCTAAGAATCTAAAAGAATAGGTACAAGTAAAAAACTGGATGAAGTGGAGAGAACTTTTTGTTACTTTTGAGCCCAAAACTTGCATCCACTCTCTGTATTGTTGAAGACGTCAGGTAGAACATAAAGTAGTGGAGAAGAGAGAGATTAGATTACCAACCTAAAATAGGCCAGGGTGGATTTAGGATTAAAGAATTATTGTAATGAAGGTGGGACGAGGAGAAAAAGCAAATCAACTCAAAATGAATACAAATTGATGCTTTTTCCCTAAAACCTGTTTTGTCCTAGAAGCTTTATTTCCATCCACCTCGTCCAGTTTTACGTTTCCACTCCAATCTCCCCAAAATACAAAAAACTGGACGTAGAATCCTAGAAGATACTTAACTTCCTACCTTCATTGCTCATTGCTTTGTCCATCTACCTCTTAACTTTACGGAGAAAACGTGAAAACTTTCAATCTAAAGGACGAACAGACACGTCTAATTTCAACTTGGAGATTGTAACTCAAGAAGACACATCAACATCAGCTTCACTTGGAATGTTGTCCGGAATAAAATTGTTCCCATTAAAAATCCTCGCTGCAACCTTTTGGTTCCATCGGCTTCTAATTTTGCTCAGAGTACTCTAATAATATTAAACAAGTTACGCAATGTAATGTACTCCTATTGAAGATGTTCTCTTCTCCCGTAATGGGATCTCAGATAAAGTCACTCACATCTCATCGTGAGTTTTGACTCGGTTTTGTTTTTGCTTCAAATATAAGTCTGTTCTTTTCCCTGACTCTCGTACGTGGTTACATCCATCGAGAGTGTATTTTGCTCCAATTCAAAACTCCCAATTTAATATGTGAGGGAGACGAAGAAGATGTCTTCTAATGATAACCTTGTAAACTCAAGATGAACCCAAAAATGGGATGTGTAATCGAACGTAGGAGCAAAAAAATAAATGTGAACAATTCCACTTATTCTGCTTCTCTATTATTATTATTCCTTAAAATTGGAAACTCCTAGGATATGAACAAAAGTAAATTATACAGAATGAAGAACCCTTCACAATTTATTTCATTCCTTTTGATACTTTTTTCTTCAGTAACGAGCAAAACTCCCTATATATACACACACACAACTATGTAACCTTCAGCCAGATAAATTCATGATGGGAATTCGAGAGACAACAGATGCTTTCCTCATCTACTTTATCGAGTTTTATTGTCTTCTTGGCTCATTGGACACATAAAGATAAACTTGAATAGAACTATTTAGAACTTATTCTGTACTCGTCAAGTCTCGGTTAGCTTGAAGATAATTTAGTGTATGAAATTGTAGAAAATACATGACGCAGTGAATGTTGGGAGATTCTGACACAATACAGAAAGTAGAGTGTATGTATGCTCATCAATTTTAGGAAAGAGACACACATGTTGCATACGCAGTTATCTCACAACCACAGCATCTTTTGTTGGTGTGGGATAAAATAAAAACGGAAATTAAAAGTTTATTAGTAGTGAGACAGACAGACAGTAAAGAGCAGCAGAGTGAGAAGCAATAATACAGCAACTCAAAATATCAAAATATCAACCCTTTTTATCCCACACGAAGAGTTGCGAGTTTTATGGGACGTCCACACAAGTCCCTGTACACACAATCAAGGATCAATTATTCATCTCTTCATCCACTAAAAATGGTCATTATCAATTATTTCCACACTTAGGGAAAACACATCTAACAGATGATGTGCATGCATGTTAACGAATGCAACTAAACAGGCCTCCAATTATAATAACATTGTGTTCCTTCGTAATAAACCTTCAACTTCTGACTGTATACATCTACACTCTACACTTTCCATGTCTACGGAAAGAACGAAGAAACTTCATTAATTTGTGGACAAAAAATATCCTGCTCTGTACTACCAACCACCACGTTCTTTATTACCGTGTAGGCTTGTACTACCATTCCCCATTCCATGTAAAGTTAATAATCATAATTGGCCATAAATTAGACCATGAAATAATTTACGAAAGAAAGCAATTACACAAAAAGTAAGAAATTATGCTTATCTTTACTCCTATGAAAAAGAGGGTGGTTAGGCGAGTTGTTTGTACGAGTGTGACTATCACAATATCACAAAATCCTCTCGAAGAAGGACTCCACTGGCTTGTTAAGGACAACGAGAGGGTGTGCAGCTTTTGTACACATTTACAATTAATGTGCCTTTTTCACATGTTCACAACATGCGCGCATATACATTTAAGTATATCTAGTGCACCTCGTTTCCTCAACTAAGGAAGACCTATTTTACTCGTGAATTCGTGATTTTACAAGAGATAAGACGTCATCGACGTGCCTCTCGATAAGATAAACCTCCAGTCAATTAGGACTTTTCCATACAACAAGTTCTTTAATTCGTGCTTTTTCTAATTGTGTCCTTTCATTGTCCTGCATGCTAAGTAGCCACAACTTAAGCATAAAACTCGTAATTTCTCTTCTTAAGATTTTAGTCAAAGACTTACCCAGAGAGTTGGTCTCTCTCTCTCTCTCCCTCTGCTACCAAAGATAATTACAGGAAAGCCTTAAGAGAGTGTCATTAATCATAATCTGGTCTCAGTTAAATGAGCTCTGCCAACAGCAAAGGTTTTAAAGTATTTTTGCCCGTGTGTTTGCCAAATCAGCGTCTCATTGTAAAAGTGCAAAATCTTTTCTTTTACTCTTTCAGTCCACAAACTCCACCTCAGCATATGTATATGCATACAATTTATTTCCAAGAACAAGAAAGTTCCTGAGTATTGTACGGTTCGTGCTAAAAACAACAAAATCTACCTCACTAATTATTGCTTGGTTGGTGTAAAAGGCAGTAAAAAGTGTAATCATCAATAATTATTCATTTCTATTCCACAGAACCTTTTCTTTCCTCTCATACACATAAGTATGCAAACTAATTTAGTGAACACACAACCTCAGCCTTGTTGTAGACTCTAGCAGCCACCAGTAGTGTGCCACAAAATACGTAAAACAAGAACCCATTAAATCACCGAGAAGCTTTTGTACTTGGGATGGCTAGTAAAAGTCACCACAAATGTATACACACACCAAGGTCTACCAAAACACCTGAAACTTAAAGAAGCGTCATATATTTTAGAACCAAAAGAAATGATGAATCTTAATGAAATGAATATGAATTGCTAAAAAACACTCCTGAAAGTGGCGAACTAACCCATTGTCTTTTCTTATTTCTTTCAGTAAACTCATTAAAGTCATTTTTCTCCGTAAAATATTCTTTTAACAACACTCTTTGTGTGTCCTCCAACATCTGAGTCAAAGTCATCAGACCGTTTAGCATTAAGGTACAAGAATAAGCTTCTACAAGAGTTTAGCTAAGAGTTTTCAATATCCTATTGAATATGGAAATCCTGTGTTTCTCACCTGACGCAAATTATTCTGTTAGTTTGTTCGTATTCCATAATTCCATGTGTGTGTACTTTCAGGTGTATTGAGATCTACAAGCATTCCTTATCACTTCAAAAATACCCAACTACACAGAATGCCATATTATTCTTAGGGTAAAAGTTATCATTTCTTTCTTACCAAAACACAACTGTACTAAAGAACTGCGTTGGAATTATTCAGTATTGATCATTCTACTTAGCACACCAGGAGCAAACTCTCAGGAGTTCTGTGTACTTAACCCTTTGAATTGACGTAAAAAATAATATTCCAAATTATACGGTACACTAGGAATTCATAACTTCGTACATAATGCAACAAAACCCAAGAGGTGACGATTTATTATTATGAACCAATAGAGCATAATATCTTCTCAAGCACAAAAAACTCAAGAGAGGAGTTTGTTAAGCTTACTTAAACACAAGTAGGATTTCCTTCCTCTGCTCTTACTTGCTATATTCTATATTTATTATAGCCTCTCTTCTGGTCCCAATAAGTCCTCTTTTAGCGTAGAATAAAAGAAAGATGTTCATGAATATGTAAAAGTACCTATTGGTTGAGTCTACTCAAGCCAAAATGATAATTTGGAATTCTCAGGACACAGAAATCACACCAGTCAGTAAAAAAAACCCTGCAGAAGGCAGAACACAAAACACCTTTAAGAAATTATTAGTACACAGAACAAGCTAAAATTATATGAATAATGAATGAGAGAGGCGGAAAGTATAAAAAATAGGAGTTCAAAACTTTACTGGCATTTAGTAGACTAGTGAAATATTGGTATTATAATATTATATATGGGAGACACATCGAGGTTGGATCCGCAAGGAACGAAAATGTACATCTATTCTGTTTCTCTATACTTCGACCCATGAGAGTTTTGTAATGTGATAAATACTTTAGTAGCTGAGAGTGTGCGATTTCATTATCCTTATTTACTAGCAGTTGGTATCCAATACAGAAATAATGATGGAGAGACATAAGGCTCAAATTCTTTTGAGTAAAAAATTGCACACACACACACTCACACACTATATACCAATCATTTAAAAGTAAAAATGTGTGAAGCACTTATTCACACGTAAGAATGCCGGTCATGAGAAACAAAAATGATAATTTTATCAATTTTTCACCACATACGCAAGATGAATGAAAACTTGGAAGACTTTTGGCATCCGGAAAAACACTCTCGTAATGAGAAAGTTAATAAAGATAAGCTTTGATAAAAAAGAGAGTCATTTCCATCATAAAAGTTTTAAAATAGTTTCTGATTTACTCAGTTGGTGTGAATTAATCATGAGTGCAAAGGAGATAAGTCAAGTTGGGAGGGGCTCAAGCCAGCAGCATCCCGAATATGATGAATTTGTATTTTGTATCGTATATTTTGCCTCAGCGTGGCTACACTTAAATTTCAAGAAATGAAGGTGCAAACGCGTGAAATGTGGATATGCAACCGACTCTTTGAGTCAAGAGACAATTCTTTGTGTGAATTTAATGAGACGAAGGATGGAGGAGAGCTCCCCGCAGCTTCAACTCTTATTCCAACTTTCCAAGTTATATCGGGTAGGATAAATGTATAATCATATTATTACGGGAGAGTAACTTTCCTCTTTGATATCTCGTGAGCGTACACCGTACAGATGTACTTTTACACACATTCGGATCGTAGATTACTGCGGTGGGTAATAAATGTGTGTGTTTTACTAACTGAGAAATGTTTTGGGTGCCATTTACGTCTCCACGTCTGGCTGTGGATGAGCCATTTATCTCTACAAGTACAAGGCCCACAGTCATTCGTAAAGAAACGCGTACACCCGGACTCTACTCTCTCTGACTTAGTGACAAATCTTCACTGTCTCTTTTCATTAAGTGTTATTACTTTTATAGAGAGAGAGAGAGAGAGAACTATATATATGCTATTACTTGGTTAGCAGATGAGATATATAAAGAAGCTGCGGATATGTACAGTAATAAAGGGTTTTTTCTCTTGTGTACTTTATAATACGTCATCACCACACCCGGTTACCGGAACATTAGATCTCAAAGAATAACACGATGTAGTTACTTTGTGGATCAGTCGACAAAGACATCCGTCGACTGGTAAAGTGAAGCAAAGTATGATCAAAATCGTCTCTCTCCGTCTCCATTTCTCCAAAGTTAATAGGAAAGAAACCGATTTTCAAAGTAAAAATTGAGTGTTGCGAAAATTAGCTTTCTATCCCGCAGTATCTGGAGCATGAAAGAGATCCCGTGTAAAGAACTTTGTTCCATGAAATGGTTCTTCTCCCCATAATGTGACACTTTTTGGAATACCAACCGCAAAGATGGATAACCCCGAAATGTAAAAATTTTCTCGTTAAAATTGCACAAATTGTGCCAAAACCTGAGTCTGTTTCTGTGTGAGCGTACCTCATTCAACGTGGAATGACTTTGTGTGCATTAAATACAAAGTATAATAAACTAATGTTAGGTATACCGTATAAGAGAACGTTCCGAATGGAGAGAGAGAGAGAGAAGTCTTAAGTCTTCTTGCTTCAATGAGCTTTTCTCTTGCAGTGTGTAATGATAGGGGAATGTTAAGTTGGTCGAAGGTTATGTTGTAAATGAATTTTTGTTTTTGCACATTTCTTCTGCTACGTAAGTCACTTAATAATGTGGCACCACCATTACCACCACCGAGGCAAGGTTTTTTAGCAAAGGTACAAAAATAAGGTACAAGATAAGAGTTGTCGTTCATGGAACAACGAGAAAGAGAGTAAATGATCATTTGGGTTTGAAAAGTCTTCTTTTTACGTGGATGTTTCGGTGTGTGGCTTTCTTGTATTCAATACCAGGAGGTTTCAGCAATTTAGATTATAAGTTTTAGAGCACCAAAGTATTCGGTAAAAGTGTACTAATGTCAACTTAATGATGTGTGCACCGGTTTCCGGTCCGATTTTTTCATGAGACAAACAACTTTTTTGCATTCTATCTCGTCTTCTTCTCCTTCAGATCTTTTCTTTTGAGTGAAAAGATATCTCGATTTTTTATTCTGTCGAAGACTTCTTCGTTTGTTGGTTTTTGTCGTAGCGGAATTGATACGCTGTCAAGTTGACTTTCCTCGGTGTCTAAACTCGTCCGAGTCGGTTTCTCATTCTGAGGAATCTCTCTTTCACGCTTTCCTGTCAAACATCCTTTAAACAAAGTCGTGTTTCATTCATTCCAAGCGTTGTTCATTTCTGGCTCCAGTGAAATCTACCCAATCTCTTGAGAGTTAAGTTGCTAATCATCCCCACATTCTGATGCAAATATCAAAGGATCTCGCACTCTGAAAGGTTACGCGAACACATACACACACGTAGAATACCTCCGATAGCTGACAAGAGTTCCAACAACCACAAAACCACAAAGCAACAAGCTCAGTAATAAAATGGTTTTGTTTTGTTCTAATCTTCCCAATTCGAATCGAATCAGAAAGATGTATCACCACGACTTTGGTATGCGATTTGTGAGATAAGCTCATTCAAAATGAAGCCATGCGGTTAACCCTCACTCAATTCAATCAGGTCAGACACAGATCACAATTGACCCGACAAGTGGATTTGCCCAAGAAACAGCTACATTTTTAGTTCCATCCTTCCATCCTATCCCAATTTCCACTCCATTCTTTCCCCATTCTCCATGTTAAAACACGAAACTTGAATACACTGAATTTCTGAGTGAAATAAATGTCATTCTCAATGTATCAGCATCAATCTCAACACTACAGTCCAAATTGCACACGCACATATACACGGCTCAAGTTACTTTAACACACAAAAGCCATTCGCTGTAAACACTGAAGTGGCTGAAGGTTCAGCAGATCCTACAGGCTACAACACACACAAAAGTCTGAAAGCCAAAAGAAATCAGGTTTCAGCCAAAACTAAAGCGCAAGGGAAGAGTGTAAAATCAACAAAATTAGCGATGAATGTTACAAATTACAATACGAAAGGTAGTTGAGTGGTGCACAGTTAATTGTGCCAGGAAAGTTAAGCACACGCTAGTGAGACTATTACTGTCTTGTACTCATCAAGAACCCTCCCTTCAGTCGATGCTAATTAAACCATGACATTTGCTCTTTTACCACAAACCCAGTCGTTTAAAAGAGTCAAAAGTCAAGTCAACCTTCCTACTTCCCACATCGTGCGAAAGAAATTAACACAAAATCCATTCTTTCCCTGTTCACTTCTCTCTCTCCAAATTCATCTCTCAGACTATCCCCATTCACCCCATTCAAAAATCATACCTCATTTTACAATTTACAATACGACATTAAGAGCAAATTTGAAGTTAATGGAGTATTGACAGATATCCTCACGCCGCGTGGGATTTCGCATTACACTTGGCACTTATTCGTCTACTCTAAACTTTAACGAACACAAAGACTCTCTCTAAGACTTTCACGTATGAAGAGCAAAACAATCAGAAGCTATTTTAAGTTTGAGGAATCCTCGAAATGCTTTTGGATGAATAATTACTTTACACACTGTCCCAATATATTTGAAGACTTGAAAGATTTCAAAACGAACTCATATGTGAGAAATCCGTGTTCTTTATTATTTCACGTAGTTTTAGTGTGAGAAATGGGTTTAGTTAAGTTGCTAAAGTATGAGTAACATAAAATTTCTTCGTAGTTAAGTGTTCCATCACTCACATGCCTGTACAAAAGGAAACAATAGGGAGAGGAGTAAATGAAAGAAGAATCGCATTGCACACACGAATAATTTGACATTTCCTTTTTAAGACATCAAACATTTGGTACAATTCTTCAAGAACAGACCAAAAGAGAGAGAGACAGAACAGTTCGACTTTACAATCCAAATAAAATAAACTCTAAATCCTCAAGAGATCTGAGATGAAACAACAGTTAAGGAATAATAAACGCATTCATTTACTCATAGCCAGTCACTCACTCGCTCTCACAATTTCACAATCTATTCTCGTACAATCTGATCTCAAAGAGTTTTTGCTGTAAATCCCACTTTGTGTGTCCATCCATTTTCAGTTCGTCAAATCATAGTTCTCATTTCTCTCTTATGGACACAGCGATGTTCATGCAAACCCATATTCTATTTATTTGCAAAGCTCGTATTATTACGAGGCTTCTTATTACACACTGAAATGTTTTCGCTTGTAAAATTCTGCAAAAGTCCACAAGAAGGAATCAACTAGTTCAGTTTATTTGACAGTTACAGTTACGAAGTTTATTGAGCAAGAGAATGAAATAAACGAGGAACGAACTGCATCACACGAAATTCCCATGTAATGTTACATGATATTATGGGTAGTGGCCGGTCATCTCAAAAGTCAACTTGATTTTCTCTCTGTCCAGTCCAATTAAACTCTTCAAGTCAATTGTGTCATGAACCGAATATGAAGATTATTTTTCATAAACTCGTGTGTATGTTACTCTCATTTATCATACGTACCCAATCCATCAGTTTCTGTGAACTCTTATGTATAAGATATAAGCCAACCAAACTCAAAAAGAGAGCAAAGTGACCAAATTGAAGATATTTTTTTTCTAGCCAATTTCATTTTACGAGGGCAAGTGTATCTCCTTAAAAAGGAAATTATTACGACTTCCTAATCATTTTTAATCCACCAGACACAGAATTTCAGTTTTTGCGTTGTCTTTTTCGTCCAAAACATTTGCAAATGTTGTAAATAAGTGTGCATTGTCAGTATTTGTCAGTCCTGTTCCACACGAATGAGTATATCATATATTTCTGAGGGATCCCATTAAAGTTCAAAGCAGATTCCCATATCCAGCAGTCATTAATTTCCACACGAATAGTAGAAAATCCCCTTTTAAGGAATTTCATAATGAACGATCGGATAACCCCATTTATTACTACATGAACAAATGACTAGTTCTTTTTCATGTCAACCAGCCCATCAACTCAACTCCGTTCCTTTGTCAAACATACAAGAAAAGTTGAACAATTCACTAAAAGCTGATGTGAATGTAGTCATAATGATGATTCATTGTTATTCAATCTCTCGTCTACTTACAACTTAGGCTTCATGATATTCTTAAGAAAAGTAACTTATACGGAAAACTCAGTTCTTTAAATCAGAAGCTGGTTGGTAGATCATTACTTCTGCACAATTTGCAAAGATACCGTCATCATCTCATTAACTGTGATGTCGGAGAGTTTTAGGAAGGACATACAAGAAAATTCAGATAATTATTTCACTGAACTCCTACACACACTCACACGTCTTATCATGTTGCACACACTACAGAGGCAGACAAAGATTGCTACCGTCTCAGTTACTCATTCAACATTATTTTTTACATCTTCTACATTTAACGCTGACAGCCAGTCATATAACAAAATACACCCAGACTTCTGTAAGCACATTTTTTCATGAAAAAGCTCCATTTTTGCTAGCACAGCGGTATCACTACCCTCTTCCCATCTGCATTACTATTCATCCCTTTTGTGGAGAAATGTTTCTTTGCGGTCAATTATCCCATTATAACATCATTTTGTATGAAAGATGATGATGAACAATCCTCCTTTTCTCATTTATTCAGCCTCATTTGTCCTCATGTAAATTATTACTCCGGTGGTGGTGGTGATGTTGATGGTCTTCTTAAATCTCAGCTGAGAGTAATTTCCTCAAAATGCTTACACCATCCGTCTATCGTATCACCTTACACCAAATTAAATTCCATTACTCTTCACATTTCGTAATTTTCCTGTGCAATTCATATCTTTCTTCAAGACCAACGCTTTGCCCTTTGGCTAGCACAATCCACCATTTACTTATCTCGATAATGGGATAAGGAATGAAGGAAAAAATAACCATTTTTATTCCATTGTTGAGCAAAAATTTGCTCCATCCTCTTTTGTACATATTTGCTTTGAACGCGACGATGATGAACTATAATTTTTACAGCATTTTTACACGAAAAAATACAAAAGCTGAGAGAACTCAAGTAAACTGACTCAGCTTATATTAACATTTCTTCTTCCTTGACACGTTGGCAGGTTCTCTATCCACTCAGAGAGTATCTCTCTCTCTCCTCTCTCTGTGTGTGTCTTCCCAAATGAGTTTTACCTTCGTACTTCTCAGAGATTCCTCTTTAAAGGATGATGGTGCGTATCGTTCACACAAAATGAGACTTTCCGTAAAGAAGTGTGGCTAAGGAAAACTGTTTTTTCATCAAAAAAAGATGAGAAAAGAGACAACCACGAACTACTCGTGTTTGTACATCAAATCGACTCCATCACCCACTCATACACTCCGAAGGAGAAAAATACACATGTTAGACTAACAAGCACCTTCACAGTAAAAGTACTTGTCTCATAAAGAGCCCATTTTCCTTTTCCACATTTCTTTATTACGGAAAGTTTTACCTCACAAAATGTATTTTTCTTTCTCATGTTTGTTTAATATTTATCTAGTGGTGGTAGTTGTGTGCAGTAAGAAGTTTTTTAAGCTCAAAACTCCCATCAAGATAATGATTTCATGGCAAAGCAATAAGACACTCCACAGCACAGCAGTTAATTACCATACGAAGGTGTCTTTTAGGTGAATATTTCCTTAGCCTCATTGTCAGCCTGTGTGTCACTCACAACCAACCACACGGTATACGCGCTTCTCTTTTTGTCTCTTTCTCTATTCATTCCGACAACTTCTTTTTTACAATTTTTCTACTTTGTACTTGTAGGCATATTCAATTGTACCTTGTGTGTGTGTCCCAAGGGGTTCCTTCGTTTGTTCCAATCCAATTGACTAAATGCCAACTTGATGATGGTCTTTCTCTGTTCCGGTTCTATTTCTTTTCTAAAGGAATATATTTATCGCGTCACCCAAATTCATGAATTTTGTCACCAAAACTAATGAAAGTGTCACTCATGAATTTTGTCACCAGGAACAATGAACGCGTCACTA
>JAQGAD010000606.1:0-33085 GCA_034696625.1 Isotomurus palustris | reverse complement strand
ATTTCTTATTCCACAAATTTGGGTTTTAGAACGCCCAGTGTTTTTCATTGCCTAGGGTACATTTTCCAATTGGACCCTTATAGGTCCGTTCGAGTTACGAATTTCGAAAATTGTTTCACACTATCTGATAGGAAATTGTGTTGGCTTCCACATAAAAATATTCTTTTTGCATTAGAACTGCAGGATCAAAAGTTATAAGGGTTGAAAGTGTGGCCCATCTTCGTGAATCACCCTGTATATTCCCTTGGTCTTGTGTGTGCTGAAAGTCTTGAAGTCTTGAAGTCTTGAAAGTCTCAGAGATCAAAAACACTTTTATGCTTCCTGGAATCGTGTCTCCTATTAGTGGAAGAGTATTTCCATCATCTGCCTACACACACACACACAAGCAGGGACAGGCTGTTAAGGATTCGAATGGTGAATCGAAAAGTTCTACAAAGAGAGAGAGAGAGAAGGTTGCAGAAAGTATAGAAAAGTCATTTTAGAACGAAAACGACGTGTGTGCACTCCGACTAACCTTAGAATCGAAAAGTGAAGAAAGATATGCTCGAAAACTTTATTACAACCGGCAAAAGTTCTTTAGTAGTAATGCACAAGTATTCAAAATCATGGGAGGATGTACGCGAAGCGAAGTAAGGAAAGAAGCTGGAGAGAGAGAGAGAGAGATGCTGTGAAGAATTCAAGATGGTGTTTTGAATGGGAATAGTTTCAAAAGCTGCATGACAATATTCTTGAGGAAAGAATGTGTGATGGCTATTAGGCTTTATGTAATAATATGAGAGAGAGAGAGAGCCAATATACAGAATACAGGGCCTTCTTATTCTTGGCGTGTGTTGTATGGCTCACTTAAAAGTGGAGAGAGAGTGTCTCGTCGTTGGGTAGTAAGGATCCATTTGAAAAATGATAAAGTCTGGACGTGTGGAGTAAAATATGGGTGATAAAGGAGTAATAATAATAGGGTATAATGGTCCATGTATGAATTGACATGATGTAGTGGAGTAATGGAGACCCGTAATAATAACTTATTTAATGGGATACCAATAGCTTTGAACTCGAACGTTGAATGTAGATGACCACATTAAAATACCGATGAAGGAATAATCATTAAAAGTTGTGAAGAACTTCGTCCACACTTTTGTGTTACTAGTTCCACTCCACTCATTTCCTTCTTGTGGTGAAGTATTTCATTTGGTAAGGTAGATCTCGAATGACTATTCCAATTACATCGATTGTTGAGAAATGATTCTTGAAAGCAAAATGTATTTTTTATTGAAACTTTGAATACCAATGAGCCTTGTTTCATAAATCCATTCTAACTCCTAGCGTGGTAATTAAGAAGGATCAAATGTGGCATACATGCTGGAGAGGAAAGTTTAAGAGAAGTTAAATCACAGCGAGCCTTTTGTATTCATCAAAAATCATTAACAGGAAACGGTCAGAATGGTTTTGAGTTAGTAGGAAGTAAACGTGTAAGTGAAAGCGTTCTTTATTATTCGTGTTTGAATTTGAAAGCAAGCTTAAGCTTTTATTTAATGTGGAGTCTATTCTTGACTTTTGTTAATATTTGGGATGTCACAGGGCAGCTAGAGTGTTGTTTAACTGGGATTGGAGTTGTGTTGTTTGTTTGAAGGATTGTTGACAGGTTGAAATACACCTAAACCCAGGCTAGTGGTTGACTTAGCAGACTCAGAGAGAAGGGAAGGGAGGTTGAAGGCTTTCACAATAATATATGGAGTGTGTAGACAGGGTTTAGATTTAATAGAAAGTAGCAGGAGGATAGAAATGATGGTTGGTGGTAGTGGTGAGCTGACTGTCTATTCCTCCCTGTTAGTTTTGGCTTTCACTTGATCTTGATTTCATTTATAACAAACAATAGAATGGCACAACTCTTGCCAAATCCTTCATGGGCTAAAAGTCTAAAAGCCACCCCCTGAGAATCCATAATAGGATCTCACAAATACTCACAATAGAATACTTAGAGTGAGAGCCTCTGCGCTCTATTCTTTGGTTTTGCGAGATCCAATCGGATTAGTTTAGTTTAACAATCAACTGGATTTGAGTCCTCTAGAATCACGAACAAGTGTATTGTTAGGTTCTTTACCATAGGATTTAATAATAATAATGCTTCATCAGCTACAATTTACTTACTTTCAATCCTACAATGCTACCAGCTACCAACTACGCTGTATATTATAATAATAAAGATGACTAGAGACTAGAGACTAGAGACTAGACTAATCCTGGATTCTACAAAATAGTTAACTCAAAGAATCATGTGCATTACACAATAGTCCTCATTTCCCTTTTGTTATTACACGATTTAAAACACAATAGCGTTGTCCCGATCAATATGCACCAGGCAATGTTTCTTTCAGCATCTCCAGACTCCAAATAATAAAGTGCTGAAGGGAGACTCGAGTCTGTCTGCACTCTGCGCTGTGGCTGGGCGATGGTATGCACGAATTCATGCCCTACATTTCTGGAGATGAAATGAAGAGATTTTTGTTTCGCTAAAGTAGGAAATACACAATCCATAGTGTCTAGTGTCTTTCGTTCCTCGTGACAAGTTTACCGTGTAGAATTGGATTGGATTTTCAGACTGAAGTTTGAAGAGAGGAGACGAGTGGTTGTAATTCTTGTTGGGTAAAAGATGGTTTCGCAGAGCTGATCTTATACGTTATACTCGTAGGAAGACACAAGGTAGTTTTTCTTCCCGTGGAAAGTACGGAACTGTGTGGATGCCCTTAAGTTGTTTGCTTTTAGTGATAATGCTTCTTCCCAAGGCTTTGGCGTGTACGTTTAAAGTATAGGAAAAGAAACACATAAACACCTAAACTCTCCTAAACCATTTTGGAAGGTTGGGAGTGGGGAAGGACGAGAGGCTACTGGTCTACTAGAACTAGAAGTCTAGTGGATCTAGAAACTAGACAGGCTCACGCGGAGTCCGGAAACAGCAGTTGTAGTGAAGGATTCGAAAAGACTTATTGAGTAAGACAACACAGAATGGTTTACAACAATGGGCTTCTAAAATCTAAAGGCTTCTCTCTAAAGAAACTCGACGGGGAGAATGTATTTTGCGTCGTGAACTTGGGAAGTTCCAGACTTTCTCCAGAGCTTCTTTCTTTCAGTTCATGGTTGTATATTGATAGTATACGCTAAGTTACGCATTGAAAGACACACAAGTCTGGAGCAAGTTGACTTGAATGCTGTTCTTTACTCACATCACTAGTTTGGATTGTGCATTCGGATATTTCTCTCATGGAGAAATCGGTTTGTTGTTGAGTTTCTTCATAGGCGATATATTTCTTTTCACTGGAGCTTTCACGTCCATATTACTCTGTGCTGTTTGGAGATGGTGAAAGACTTTCTTCGGGTCCAAAGTTAAGTCTGGTGGCAGTCTATACCATCTTAAGTTGTGGATGCCATTATGCTCAGAAGGAATTGTGTGTATAGTAGTCAGTGACTTGCTCTTTGGGATGAGATGAGAGGGAGGAAAGAAGAAGTACTGGAGAAAGCTGCTCCTGCTGCTGCTGTTCTATCTCAGAAGACAATCTGTATTGTAGTTTGCTGGAGGGAAGGAACAAGAGAGAGACAGAAACCTCGAGTTCCAAGTTGGAATCACCAGTGTCAATAATAATGTGTGCGTTTGACACTTCAAAAGATGTCATAATGATGAAGCTGTGGTTGTGGTGAATCAGAGTTTATTTTATTTATATTATTTATGGAGTTGGGACTATTTATCTCTTCCACCAGTCTAGTCTCTTTGACTCTTTATAGTTTAGAAAGAAGTCTTCAGCTGGTCTCTTACAGAGAAACAAGAGAGAAACGTCTTCTTCAACATTTCATCTCTCTTTCTCTATTATTCTCTGAAGTCTCTATACCTTGAGGCATGAATATTCGATGTCGTGTCGCAAGTCAAAATCCAATCTGAAAAACAAAAACTGTTTTCCACCACCCGCTCACTGCTGACTACGTTGTCTTATGTTCATTGTTCATCCCTTGTGTAAAAGTTATAATGGTATTTTGTACTTTAAAACTTTCACCTTCATTATTCCACTTTTGGCTGGGAGAAAAAAGAAAGTTCCCTAAATGTTATTACGAAGTACGAAGAAGTTAGTATTAAAAAGCTGTCACACGTATCAAGTTGTATCATTGTGGGAAGGTCGACTAGGCTTCTCTCGATCTCCATACCTTCTGCTTTAATTTAAGATTTTAATATTCTTTTTGAAAACTCTTGGCTAAAAAGTTTCTGCAAAAGTCTAAAGGAAGCTTTGTGTTTTTGCATAATATTATTGTACTCACCGTTTGTGTAGTAATAAAGAATGGAGTTCTTTATTGATTCAAAAATGTATCGGGAAATTAAAAACATTTTTTGATATTGATACCCTGTTGTTTCTGGTAAGTTTTAGCGGAATCAGAAACAAAAAGAGTTGTAATTGATATTCCAGACGTATTACGCAGCAGGAGTATATTAAAGTTTAATCCAATATTGAGGAAAGTAATACCGGGGAAAGTTTTTTTGTTTTGGCTTTCACTGGTGAAATTCGCGTAGGTTGTCGGCATCATCAGTTATATTTTTGTCTGTGAGATGATACCTAAAGGGACATTACAATTTGTTCATGTAACTTTTGTTTTTGTTAAGAAGTTGCTCAAAGAACTGTAAACATCAAGGGCTTTAGGCAGACAACCAGCAAGAACAACGAAGCTGGAGTTGAGTTTAATAGAGTTGATTTTTGTACACAAAAACAGAGAGGAGATTGTGAAGAAAATAAAACTTTTCCTGTGTAGATGTAAGTTACTCTGCACAATAAGGCAGCATTTTTAGAAAAAGGGTTGAGAAGGTTCAAAACAGGAGAGTTATTTGATGGAATCTTTCAGTGGAATTTTTGAAGCTGGGGAAAATACACTCTGTGTGGTTATAAGGTTAGTTTAACGCAATATACTTAGGCTTTTACAGGTTATATTTGATCAAGTAAATAGTTACATTAAAGGTAAAAAAAAGTCTTAAGTCCCAGTACAATAAATTGTAAGTAAGTAAAAGGTAAGTTGCAGTTTTATTGGAGTGAGGTTTTAGAAGGAAAGTTGTCTCCGTGCCTAAATTGTGCTTGTGGGTAGAGTAATTATAAGTAAGGGAAACGCGGAACGATGATGGAAGAAAAGAACTTAGAAGTTTGAGCACTTTCTTTCTCTCCTGAGATTTCAAGGGAAAGCTTAACAATTCCCTAATGGCTTCCGTCAATTTTTCCTTCATTGGAAAGTCAAACATACTTTTCTCTTTTTCTTGCAACTACATTTTCTCCTAAGAAAGCTAGAGAGCTGGAAAGTCGTAGGAAATAATAAAAATATCGTTCTGTGTGCTCACTAGCACACCCTTAACTTTCACTGCTACTGTGTGTTTCTTATTTGCTCAGTAGGGAATGTAAAAAGGGAAAGCGACATAATAAATATACACTTGTATTGCGGAATAGTTACATTACATGGGAACTATTTCTTCGTGTGTAAGTTTGTGCGAGTTTTGGTATGTGCCTAAAAGTGTCCCATGTACATTTTAAATGACCAAATACCACGAGGAATTCTTGTGTATAATCATCCAGGCTTTGAAAGGTATGACCACAAATAGTGTTAAGAGTGTTTATGGTCTGAAAGCAGCGGCTATTGCCCACTATCATTTCCTCTAAAACGGGAACAAGTAATTTGGAATCTAATAGAGTCTATTGTATTATTACCTCGGCTGACTTTTGTTCCTCGCGTACGTTAAATCTAAAGGGTAAAAGTGTAGAAGCAGAGAGGCCATTCATTCTGAGTGGAGGACTATTATTTTGGGTTACAACTTTTATTGATCACAACCACTAACTACATCGAAACTAGTGTACAAAAGTGGTGTAGTGGGTTTGGGAGATCTACAGCTACACTAATACATTTGTAAAAGTAGTGTGTGTGTCCGAATGGAACACTGGGGAGTGTAGAAAGTTGAAAAGTAAAGGACTACACATAACTGTATACTTCTACTGCTGCTGCTGCTGCTGCTGCTATCATCGGAGGACAAAAGAGAAAGGTGTACGAGTAGCAGTTAACTCTAATGTGAATGAGTTAGCAAGATGAAGTGGTAGTGTCTGATTACTTTGCAATTCATTCAACTCATTCGGTATTGCACCACTGGTTTGTGTTTCTTCATTGGAGGGCAATAAAGAATGGTAAACAAGCTTTTATAGAATTGAATGGGAGTCGGTACGTTTTTTATGGAGTCATCATTCGGGTCTTATCGAAGCTCGTTGGCAATAAAAAACTTTACTTCAAGAATTTAGGCAGCTACTAGAGAGGAGAGAGGAAGAAAGGGTTTATGGCTGTGGAGAGGTGGTACGGTGGTAGGAAGGAGCAGATGATGATGATGCGATGCAAGTGGTGGTGGTGGTTTTAAGATTTGATTCCTCGAGAAGAAATCTTTGAAGAGTCAACCAGCCTTCTTTTTATGTGTGTAAAAGTAGAGCGTACGTGTGAGTGTGTGTGTACCTTTTGAGCTTGAGCACAGGAGTCAATATAAAACTCCCGTGTAATTTGGAGCATTAGCAATAAAAGGTTTTGAATCTCGGTAGGAATCTTTCTTGAGATGTTGTGTAATGTGTAACACTCCTTAAAAGGATTGAGTACCACTTCCACTTTATTTAAAATTCGATTGATAACACCATTAGTAAAATTTCTTTCTACTGTTTCACACTTTCTTCTTTGGAGAGAAGTGGAAGTGGAAGAGGAATGCCTTGAGGATGAGATTTATTTATGAAGAGGTCACATACATAAATACATTTGGAGCTATCTCTGTGTCTTCTATAGAGATCTCGAAATACGAGTAACATCATTACTGTTACTTGAGTCAACAGAAAAGCTTATCCTGATTTAGTTCAAGTACATTTTTACTTACTTCTCGGCCATCTAATCCATTTGTCTACGGACGGAGAGTAAGTAAAAGAGAATGCGACTTAACTTTTTCGAAAGCTTTAGAGGCAAAGGGAAGGACGAAGGAGCAGCAAGCAACCTTTTCCTCCTTCTTCTTCTGATAGTTGCGGTGTACTATACTAGTGAGTAGTAGTGAGTGTATGAATTTAAATGTACGAATTCCCTAGAATCTTTTTATTTTTTATTCCAACTAATTTGAATTTCGAAGAAGTCTGTGGGAGAACCGGGAGGGAAGGGAAGTCACACGTAAGTAGGAAAGTAGGGAAAAGGAAAGAAGGGAACCGCCGTGAAATCCGTGTGAGATAGGCTTATGTACTTGGGCTGCAATATTATTATAATACATTGCATAATAGATGGGCTAGCGCTTATGCTAAATCAGTTTGCTTCTTCGAGTAGTCTTTTCCATTTGTGGATTTTCTTTTAAATCTGAGTGAGTGTGTGGAATTGTAGAAAATAAGATGAGAGGAGGGAATACATCAGACATAATAAAGGAACATTCTAGATTCTAGAATATGTGGAGACTCGATCTAGACTTTATTTGGCCCTACCAAAAAGTACTCGTAGATTAGAGTGACTTGCACTCTCTGTACGCAAACAAGCATTCGTCTTGGCTCGAAGAGACTGAGACCAATTTAAAATGCACAAAAAGTGAACCATTTTATGCATCTTGGAGAAGAACTGTAGTTTGTAGGAACTTGCAGAGTACTTCTTCTAGTAGACTGCTGGTGAACTGCATGAGAGATGAATGTTTATACGACATGCTATATCAACGCCCTTACTTTACTACACTATCCGCTGTACGTTGTACGTGTAGAATTGTTAGTTGTGCCCTGTTGAACACTTTGGATATGTAGAACAAGGGAAATGGAGTTCAAAATAGTTCAAATAGTATATTCCTGTGAGTAAGTAGTGAGTGTGTGTGTGTGTGTGTGTGTTGTTGTATGTGGAGAGAGTGATGATGTTAAGTTGGGCCAGGATGGAGATTACAGCATAGAGGATGATATAGCGAGGAGACTCCTACTATTTATTGTTATCCTATTCTGTTGTAATGTAATAGATTTGGGAAGAACTTGCCTTTGCCATTTTGGGCTGGAGCCATCGGACAGTAATAACAATTTATTTTCCAGCTTTTTTCCTTCCTCGTAAGGCGAAGATAGATTAGATAGAATTCCTCAGGATATCGTGGAACATTCAACGTGGTCCGTACCATCTTTCCTGTCTCCTCAGAGTTGGTGCGGTGGGTTTAATGGGATTGTTTGAGACTTGAGGTTCTTCTGAGTTGAGAGAGCATATTACCCAACTGAACTCCGACCGTGTGTGTCTTCTGTGTGTGTGCCTTCCAGGAGGAAATTTAGTACTTTTAGCTTTACAGGAAATCTTGTGCAAAGGAGAGATGGCCACTGCCTAAAGGAAGAGAGAGGAAGGAAGATGAAACCCTTTTTTTCAATCTTCACTTGTGCACTTCTCCGTCTATTGCAAAAACATTAATTCACCGAGACACACACAGAGAGTGTATAGGAGGAGATGGAGGGACGAGGGTATAATAGTAAGTTAATATATAGGTCGGACGGATTAGAGAAAAGGACTACGTAAAGTAAAAGAGAGATCCACCGGCATTCGCCTGCGGAGGAGTCACAAGCGTTGAGCGTGTATGAAAAAGCATTAGACTGATGGCGATGGCATGAGACGGATAAGATTCTTGGAAGGAAGGAGAGAGAGAGAGAGGACAAAGACGGTGGGATGTGAAAGAAAGCGAGGAATTTTATTTGAGGATGTACGAGTGAAGTTTTTTTTTGGCTGTGGATGATAATAATGTGATATGGTGGAAGATGAATGGGTTTGGAGATTTGATGAGATGAGATATGAACAGTGAGGGAGGAGGATTAAAACGAATTTTGTTTTATGATGTGTAAACCATCTCAACACGAACGCACGAAGGGAAGATGATAATGGGTTGTGATATAGAGAGAGAGAGAAAGAGAGGGAGACGGGGATGGTAGCTTATCGTGAGGTGGATGGATAAGATGAGAAATTAAATGGATGGGAATTTTGAGTTTTGGGTTGAAGTGGTAAGGGAGGAAGTTATCTACATACTAACGGAATTTAGACATCGCGCGATTTGAAACAACGGAAGTTGCTATTTACAAATTTTACAAATTTTGAAATCTCACCACTCAAAAAATATTTCGCGAAAGGTCATCGCACACGTCATTGTTCACACTAAAAATCTCATTTAAATGTTAACTTTTTTATTAGAATGTAGAAGAAAAGTTTAGTGAAGAAATATGACCCAACTTTCGCTTGTACCAATCACCATTCCATGAAACATTTCGTTTTCATTACAAGAAAAATTGTTGCAAGTCGAGGATCACGTAAAACATAAAACGGTAGAGTACTTCGTTGCCTGGTGGTCTTGTAGACACTCAAGACTTCTACATAAAGTGATGATTAACAATGAGGTGATGAAAGATGCTCCTTGGAAAGAGTGTAAACAGCCCAAAGATGAGTTTTACTTTAGTTGCTTTGCTCAACTAGTTTTCAGCATATTTGAACTTTCTCTTTTACCTTTGGTAGCTTCGCTTTCTCCACCTTTTGTTCCTTCTAATTTGTGCTGTCTGTTGTACTCACGATGCACAACACAAAACACAACACGGTTTGCACTGATGAGAACAAAAGAAGCTCATTTCACGCCTAAGGTTTTGTTTTATGATTAATATCAGTAATAAAAGTTTCTGTTCGCAGTTTCGCAGTACACAAAGTTTCTAAACTGCGGAGTGAGTAGGACACTCAGCTCTGCTCATTTCAAATCTTCCTTCTTCTGTTCAAATAACATCTGACAAGGAAATAAACTTCCTCTTGGAAGAATGCATTCAGCTTTCAAGAGAGATTCTCCTTTGCATCGTGAGTAGGAAATCATGAAATGTATCTGTTGTGCATCTTGTTGTTATCAATTTTTCCTTGTGCACTTCACAGCTATTGTGTTCGTGAGGAGTTCGTTGTGTTTATGAATCTTTTGTTTATTCGCCTCAATTAACAATCATCAAGGTAGTCTGAAGGGTGCAGAATGTCCTTATATAAAAACAATACGATGGGATAGATGATGACGAGTAAAGAGCTTCTGTTCGGGTTTATCGAGAAGAAATACCGAAGGAAATGGTGAGGGCTGTTGTAAGGTTTGTGGAAATGCTATGAGTGCTTCTGCACACTGCATGTCACTTTAGAGTTGCTGCTGAACAATGAATGCCAGTGTTATCTTAGCGATAACAAGAATTACGAAGTCATGCCTGAATTCCTTAATTAAATTTATCACGATATCAGATCACGTACAGTGTTGCAAATTAGAATGCTATTAATTTCCACGAGGTGCTATTGTGCTTTCTTCGTGTGACAGGTTCGCATATCTTGCAGATGTTATCGCAAAGCTAGTTTTAAATTCAAGCTGAACGAGTTGTAATTGTACGTGCAAAGAGCCAAAAACGCTGTGTGTATGTGTATAGAAAGTATATGGTTACATATATGTGTGTGCTATGCTATGCTGCATTGAAAAGAATAGTACGTAACGCGATATCCTTGTAGAGAAAGATGAAAGCATTGGGAAATAGGGTTGGATTTGGATATATATATAATTCCTTCCTTTCTCCTTTACTTTACGTTATTCATGTCCGTCATTCATTCTGCTAATTTAAACTCAGGAGACTTCAACTATATTCGAATTAATGTGAAATGAGAAATGGTGAATGAGCGGCTGATGGTAGTTTTAGTGAAAATTCCCCTGAATTGATGAATTTTGTCACTTCCCTAAATTTAATTTACTCAACTAGCTAAGAAATGGGATCTCTCGTTCCTTGTCTAATTCAATTTCGGTTACAAATGTCAGCGAATGCCGAATGGTTTCTTCCCTTCATTTCTCCGTGGCTCGCTCAGCCTACTTTCAAAATTCTGCTTTCTACTTTCTACTTTCACTCTCTCGTGGCGAAATGACTTCCTCGTGTTTTCCGGGGAAAGCGCGCACTTATAGGCAATTAACGGAGCAACTGTCATAAATAAATGGATTAATATTATTTAAAAGTTCTGATAATATTTTATTGCTCTACTGATTAGATTACTGGTCTACAGTTTACAGTAATGATGTCGATAATAGGACAAACTTATTGCCCTCATCATGTCACCCACGAGAACAAACTTGTTCCGTGTGTGTGTATGTGTGTCTGCCCACTTTAGGAAATCTATTAGCAAGTTTCTCTTGCCTTTTGCATGGCAGTACTTGAGTGTACTGGGTTAGTAGGATGGTCGATGGTGACTAACTTTCTCTTATCAAATTTCTGGATAAAGCGGAAGACGTTTTATGATAGCACAGAAGCTGTAAAGTCGTTTACGTTGAGTGGAGAAAGTATACGACGAGTACTGTGAGAAAGCGATTATTGGCCAAGTCTTGTGAGACACAGGAAGGAAAGACATTTGGTGAGCGTTAACAGAACTGACTGTGCTCAGTATTGACGAGTGAGTGTGTGTGTCTCTTCTCAGTCGTTTTTTATAGATGGACATAATATAGTACAAGGCTTCCGGAACAGGAAAGGATCACTACGTGCTACTCTATAGCTGTATAGCTATACACACTTACTTACAGTGTATATAGAAGCTGGAGCAGAATTATTGGCTCTAAGTAAGGGTCGTCCTGCCACAGTGAATAGAATGAAATGGAACACGGACGAGAGATCTTGTTCATGATCCAGATGTCAATAGTAAATTGGGCACTTCAGCTGCGACACATTAGACTTTGCCTGCTGTTCATCTCACACGCTTGTGCTTGTGGGTATCAGATCGTAAGTACAAAAGGCTTTCTCCAATCTACAAGCTTGATTTCAAGTTGACACAGGATTTTCTTCAAATACATTTCTCACTGTGTGTTCTCCTAAATTGTATGATAAATCGTGTAAACTAAAGAACAACGTGTATTACTTCCTTTTGTAAATTGAAATTGATGATTAGTTTGTGTGATAACATTGAAGAAACCATTCTAGACAAAAGTGCAGTTGAAGCAAAAAAATGTACAGATAAATAACAGAGGAAAAAACAAAACACAGTCTAATGCAAACTTGTTCTCCTTGTTCTTCGTCTTCTTGTGTGAACTGCGCTATAAAAAGAGAACTAAACATAAAAAGTTTTTCTTTCGCGTATATTTTATGCGTAGAATAAATTTGTCTTTGAGACAAGAATCTGAATTGCCTGATGTTGAATGTGTACTCGGTAGGAATATGAATAAAGACTCTTTGGGGTATGAAAGGATAGAAAGGGATAAGTTGAAATTGGAGTGAAGGATCTGGGAAGCAATAATTCGGGGATAAGAAGATCGGGAAGATGCAGAGGGACGATTTCACACAGAGGAAAAGTTTGAGCGTAAGAAGATGTATGTTACCTTTATAGACAAAGAATTATTATTGCTTTGGACTTGGAAGGAGTGTGTGTAGGGAGCTATTAGGAATACACACAGGGTAGCTAGAGTTCTAGAATTCTAGCTGGAGTGTCTATATCTATATACTTACGTAGTCATTGTTAGGATGGGATAAAATCTCGTTTCATGCAAGAGAAATGATACTACTTGGCTCGTATGTAACTTGCAATGACAAATTCTACAGTAATTTCGGTTCTCACTCTGCCGTGCTCTGACTCTTTGGTTAGCTCTCTCTCTCTCGGTCCTTTTAGTTCCTTCGTACCCGTATATTCTTCCTTCGTACCTTTCTAATACCTTTCCTATGTATTTGGTTTGGTATCGGGAGTTTCTGGAGTTCCTCTGCTGCTACTAAGTCCCTGCAGAATTCATCATGAGAAGTGAACACACTGTGGAACACTAGACCGTCATGTGTCATTTGTAGATGCAGTGAGTACTGAGGTGAATACCTCAGGAGCACAATAATATTGTTTAGTGTGCTAAACTACAAACCACAATGGTGTGCTTTCTCTTTTTGATCAAAATCAGATAACACAGGAGTGAATAGAGAAGCAGGGAGTCTGTAATTTGCGTCTAGAGTTATAATCAACGTCTAGGTAATCTTTTAGGAAAGCTATATGTACATTAGTTATATGTTTATTTTATTTTATACCCAAGTGTACAGCGTTGCGGCCCACATTCACTTCATATTTTGGTTTCCCATAACTTGCAATCCCTCTGATTGCTGTATTTGTGTACAGAAATAAATTATATTTCAGTTTCCTTCCCCCATTCACTATGTTCTCTTTGTAATTTCCTTCGACCGTACAAAACTGTGATATTGTGATTGTGAATTGGTTTGGTCTACTTGGGCAAACCGATTTTATACCTGAAAGATTATGTGATTATTCGGCATTCACATTTCCCTGTGATTTTGTTAGGGATATCGATTCAGGCAAATTATTATTTATTCGTTAGAGAGAAGCCTCTCTCGTCTCTCTCTCTCTCCACAAGGAAATGAAACTACCATTTACACGACTTCCCACTCTCGTATCAACGACTTAACACTGAAACCCTCCGATTAAATGGCTTTCCTTATTGTTTCCTGCAATAAAACTTCTCATTTCTGAAAACTTAATGGGTATTTTAAAGGAGTGTCTCTTTATTGCTGGAATAATTTAGTTCCTAACTTCAAAATGTCTCACATAATTCTTAGATTCACTTGAGTGCAAAATATAAAAGGTAAATTGTAAGTTGTAAGTGTGGTGTCGCTTTAATGGGAATGAGTTATATTATACATTATACTATCTATCTGTAGTACGTACGCACTTCATTCTCTCAGCAGTAATTACTTAAATTCAAGGAGAAAGCGCAGGGGATAAATGAACAATGTGTCCATTAGAACTATGAATGAATATTCTCGTAGGTTGTACATAAAGTAAAGCGTAGGGAAAGGGAGAAAGATTTAGGATTAAGCGAAGCCCATTGTTCAGCATAAATAAAAGTAGATTCTCTTATTGTAGAAGAAATGATGAGTTTTGTGTCTCCCATTTTCTTTTTACAGTGGGGCGATCATCGAATGAGCCTCACAGAACGAACGATCTGAGTAGACGTATTACATAACGGGTATAATTTAGCTGGAGTGTGTCTCCTTTCGTCTGTTACGAGGATTTAGTGCTGGGTTCAAATTATGTCCATCAAGGGAAAAGTAGCAGTGAGCTTAGCAATGCAATCTAATGGAGAAAGTGCTTTCACAACGATGGCAAAGTGAGCAAAAGCAGGCAAAGTGATGGTGCTACTGCTACTGCTGAGTTAGCTGAGCGTATGGAGGTTTCCTTGTGGAAATCGTGAGCAAGAAGAATACTTTCTCACGAGGCTTGACTCTCACACATTCACAAGGAAAGGGAGCAGCAGAGCAGACAAGTGAGCTTGTGTTTAGACACACAGCATATATATTATATTATATTAAAGCTAAATATATATGAAGAGAGAGACTTGTAGGCTGTGTGTGAGGCAACCAGCGAAATGAATTGAACTTAATGCTTGAGTAAAGGCTTCCAGTCTTTCCTCAAGTAGTTAAGCCTGAGCTTTTTTGCCTTAATTAATCCAAAGATAACATATGGGTTTAACAAGGATCTCTTCTCGGCTCTGTGGAGTTGCTACACACACAAGACGGATGAAGTCTTGATGCTCGTTAAGCAAGTATTTATGTTGCTTATGTGTGCCAAATCTATTTATTAAGTGAGGCTGTACATGAGTCTGAGGAAGGGGCTGCCAGTTCTGCGTGTATTCCACCGGAGAAAGTTGGAGAAAGCCAAAGGGTCTTTATTATTGTCGTCGTCATTGTGAATTCTCTGCTAAGAAATGCTGAGGAAAGACTTCTTCCTCCGAGTAAACCAGTTACACTTGCGTTGCTTTGGATTGTACGGGTTAAGCGAATGACACGCGGATGAGAGAAGTCAACCAACTAAACTTGTGTTTCATCTTTGTGTATGTTATCATGCCTTGTTAATTTAAAGTTGTGAGATTGCGATTTGTGCTCACTCTTGACTGTCTGTCTGTGTAGTATCTTCATGAATTAACTAGAGAGAGTTTCCTCAGCGTGAAATAACTAGGGAAAAAAAGCAGACTGCGAGACTTTGGTTGAAGTTCATGCTCAGTAGAGCTGAAAATACAAAATAAAGCGATGAACACAGAATGACACAAGAAAGTCACAGAACAGTTTCAATTAGAAATATATAATAAACAACGGCAATTTATCTTGTAGTTAATCTTAGCATACAAATCCGTTTTATTTTAATGAAGAACCGAATCTATAGTAAGAGTAATTATAATGAGTGAGGAATAAAAAATCAAAAGCTTTTTAATAAGGAATTTTCGTAAAGTAAAAGTCTCTCTAAAAAACATGAGTTTTGTAGTAAGGAAAGTGAGTGAAGATGTTTCGACTTAAGTAGTTTTCCACGGGAGGAGCGCTTAGTGAAGGAGAGAAGACCCGGTGTAGTCGATTGTCGGGTTTCCTCGAAGAAGGAGAGATGACAGGAAGAAAAGTTTGTATCAGAAACACCAGACCAACAACCAACGACGAGTGGTTAGATTGGAAGGGCCGTGGGATGCTGTCAGAATTTCCCCCGGATTTTCCTCTTGAGGTGTCAAGTGTGCCCTGCGTCTGCTGCTGCTGCTCCTGTTGTGTAACCTACAACGTATACAATACACCAAGACCACGACCATCGTCATCATCATCATGATGTATAGTTGCTGCAAGTGGTGAAAGCAACTGAGGCTTTTCTGCAGTCTGCAGTCTCAGGATGACTTAGAGAAACTGTGTGGAGATTCGTAGCCCTATTTTGTACTCTATCTGATGTTTCTCTGTCATCTGTATGAAGAAGAAGGCAGTCAAACATGAGATTCTGTGAGCTCCCTATTGTTTCTCTAAATCAAGAAGGGTACACACTTACAATACACATTGTATTTGTAGCTTTACAGAGGAAAGAAACGCATTTGTATTCGGAGCATACCTTCCAGATGCACTGCACACTAATATCCCCACACAACCAAGACTTGTTACTTTTTATTCTGGAATCGCACACGAGTTCGCCACCGTTGGGTAGCTGCAGAGCTGCACTCTGAGGATTTATATGCCTTTGCTCAGATTGAAATTCGATAGTACCAATTTTTCTGACGAGATTTTTGGTATATTTCTCTTCTAATAAATTTCTCCAGATGATAAGAATGAACAGGAAGGCAATTGGTATGAAGTGAATTATTTGAGTTGACTTTCATGCATTCACCTACAAGTTGTGTGGCTATTAAAATCCATGCAGGGTGGTAGAGTGGTAGGATTTCTTGATACGTGTTACGTGAACTCGTGTTTGGACGTCCCTTTCCGTTATTGAATGACATGAGAGAGAGAGAGACGGACATGTGAATAGACTTGGGAGTCCATAGACCATTCATGAGTATAAAATGTGAATCCATCTAAAAGTTATCTGAGTTGCAAGTGATTTCTTGTCACGATAGAGGAAAGGGTGAAGAATGTGAAGACGAAGAATGTTATGTGAGTCACACACACACACACACATACGTACGTACACCCAAGTAGCCACAAGAATGATAGGGAGAAAGCATTGCGTGGTGGTGGTGGTGAGTATTCGAGATGGAAGTAACGTTGAACGTGAAGTTTTGGAGGCACGTCGTCTTCTTGTCTTGCCTTGTGACATGACTTGTGTGCAGGGAATGTGATCCGTTTTCTCTGTGAATTATATATGCGTGTGTGTGTGTGTGTGTGAAAGTCAGAAGTTCTAGAGGAAACTAGAGTGTATTTCTAAGGGAAAGGATAGAGAGCTACTTGCGTTTTACACTTTATGTTGACTGACATCAGTTCCTGGGTGCTGGACCAGAGCGGAGCTTATTCCTATTCAGCCTTACGTGCAGAGAGAAATGAAAAAGAAAGTTTTAAAAAGAAAATGCGTTATCAGAATTTTGTGTGTAGAATTTCTGTGTGTAGAAAGAGGAAGGAAGGTAAAGGGAAGACGTAGTAGAAGTGATGATCAGAGTAGTTTTGAGGTGGAGAAGGTTGACTACCAATATAAGGGATAGTAAGTTGAAGGAGAGATAGAAAAGGGGGAAGAAAGCTCAGTGAGACGGTCGTAATGTGGTATAATGTATTAGTAAAGAAGAAGGGCGCGTGAGGGGTGATAGGGAATGATGTGATGGGAATGATATGGACGGCTGAGTAAGAATAGAATCGTAGAATGTCTCCTTCGTTTTCCTTCCTTCCTTCCTTCGTGTGTGTATACTAACATTAAGAAGGACCGATAACATAGTATATGGTAGCATAGGGAGAAGGTCTCAAGACTCAAGACTTCAAAACTATTATTGCGGAGTAACAACTCTGTGGTGGTGGTTGAGAGAGAGTCACAGTCACAACCTCAATAGTCGCCTCTCCGCCTATTACTACAATGGCTGGGGATGCCAATAAGACTCTGAACGGAATGGGAGATCTTTAAGGAGAACTGTAAAGATCGCAAGTAGCTGTAGTCGTTTGCAATAGTGGATGAGTGGATGAATGTTGAATGTAATAGTTTATGGTGACTCCGAATGTTGAATGTCAAGGAGGGTGACGGTCTGTAGGATTGTGGGATTGTAGGACTGTATAACTGTTGGATTCTAGTGATTCTAGGATTTCTAGATTGCTCGAAGCAGACTCTGTGTAAGGTTGTAAGGTTATCAGATATGCGCATATAGATGGTGAAAGTCTACACAGTTAATAAAGTACATTTGTTGGGGATTCTGTGGACCATCTGAGGCTTCATAAATGGATAATTAGTGTTTAAAATGGGTTTTTCATAGGATTGAACAGAAGGGAGCAGCAAGCAGCTCTCAGAGGGTGGGACTATCCTCAGATCCTCGTAAAGTTTACTACACTGGCGTTGTGGGAATCCACGTGACGAATCTCACATAAAAGTGAAGCTACCTATACAAACTAACAAGCTTGAAGGGCTTGTAGAGTTGCCTCTGATCCCAAATGGAAAAGTATCTTTGACTTATGTTAATATTGATTGAGTCTCGTCTCTCTGTGTGCTTCTTTCATATGTGAAATGAACATCGTAAAAGGGAATGTAGGCAAACTACTTAACTATTCAATTTTGTGACACGATGTACTCTACTCTAATTACCTTTGACTGAAGGTAATCACTAGGAACTTAACGATATATTATATTGTTTTCTCCTGGCAGTCTGTGTGCTTTGTAGTTTGTATTTGTGTAGACAGGGAAGAGAATTAATGTGTATTCATCGCGTGAAACTGTGAATAAATCTCATCAGTCGGCAGTCCTCACACGAAACAAAGTGCACAGAGAATAGTTTCACGTGGAAACTATTCCTCCTTCTTTCGTGTAGAAATGTGGAAAATGTAGAAACCTTGAGCGTAAATACAGACAGGCGGAGAGGCACACACAACGCACATCTGTGTACAAAAGAAAAAGATGTAAAACAAAAGGGTGAATTCATTTATTTGGAAAATCGAAAGGTATATTCGCATCTGTATAACATGAGAGAGAGAGAGAGAGAGAGATTGTTGTGCATATGTGTGTGTGTGTGTGTGAAACACAAGTGACTACACACGTGATGTTTAGTTTGACGGGGAAAGAAAGGTTTAAGCTGTTATGTATGGTGTTTGCATTTGAAATAAGCCTCTGGTTTATTCCTCCCATGAAAGGAGCTTCAGTGAGTAAAGTTGAATCATCAATAGTGGGTGGAACGAAATGCACAGGCTGTGTGTAGTGTAGTTTACGAGATCTGTAGTATTCTAGTATTCTAGATTCTAGACTGTGTAGGTTGTATGTAGATGGAAAGCCGTAGGTGAAAGGAAACGGAGGATGTAATAGATCTAGGAGAGAGGACGACAAAAGGAACAAAGTATTGTGTTCTTATTTCCCTTTGAGTAACTAAAACATGCATAGCCGTGTGTTAGTTGGTAGGTAAGGTTGCTGGTAGGTAGGAATGAGGAAAAGACCATTCCCAAATGAATCCCAAGTTGTCTACCTCTTCTCTCCATTGATTAGTTTGTGCCGTGGGTTTTCAGGGAATACGCCACTTTCACTGGGATTTGGAACCCCTTTCCTTCATCCACCTAAAGCCAAACGGAGGACTTTCCAATCTAACCTTCGTCCCTAACACTCCCAGAAGCTCTCTCCTAGTAATCTTACATGCTGAGTGAACAGAATACCCAGAATGGGACGTAGATGCAATGAATGTTCGTTAGACTCCTTCGCCTGCCTGCTACTTTCTTTTGGGAACGAAGTGGCTTTCCCAAAGAAACTTAATTCCTCTCCGTTTTTCTACTGCACTGACATTAAGAGAGACTTCCTGGTGCATACGAAAAAGGCATTTTCCCATCTCTAAACTGTTTTGGCCATTCATCTTACAATGCACACACTCACACGCACTGTAGACTTACAAACAAAGTCTAAAAATGCACGCAGAGTTTAATCCCCAGTCTTTCTCTCTGGGAAGGGAATTAAAACTCTGATTTACTCTGAACACAATACGTAGACTACAGAGTAGAGAAGAAAGCAGTGGGATTCTTTATCATAGAGGAAAGTATTAAATCAGAAGAACTCTTTGAAACTTTCCTCTGAGGTTTTGCTACACACACACAACCCAACAAAACTACACAAACCTTTCTCTGTTGGTGGTGAAAAGACTCTCTCATCGTGGCTACAACGTTCAACACACACACACAGTCAGACAGACTAGCAGATATGACGAGGCTTTACCACCACCGCATAGTGGCTGTGGAATGCGGTAACCTCTGCTTTCTCTCCTGTCTCTGTTGTGTGTGTGTATGTGCAAATATGTAATGGAATAAGTGGGAAGCAGAGTATACATACACTTGTGTATATATTTAGTAGAGTTTCTGGGTACTCCACAGACAAAGCGGTATTGTGAGCTTTCCTTTTCGTCGTCCGTGGATCAGTACCTTTTTGTACATTCCAAACACTTTGCTTCAAAGTTTCTTCCTTAGGGAAACAAAGTCATTGGGAGAAAACTTGGTAGTTTGGTTGTTGGTAGGCAAGCTTTCGTGAAACCTACGAGGCACGAGGCCATAACCACCACCAGCAGCAGAAGTAGAAGTAGAAGCAGCAGCAGGAGCAGGAGCAGGTTAAGGAAAGCAGGTACAAAGCGAAAGAAATTTATTCGTTTGTAGGCACCTAAAACGACTACATTTTACACTAAAACTTTCAAGAATAAAAAGAAGTAACCTCTTGAATCTGAGTTTCATTTTTAAGACCGTAAATAAAGCGTTCACTTAACTCGAGCAGGAAGAATGTTTTTCATGTTATTCTGGGCAAAATAAGATTTCTCTTGGAATTATATGGCGACACTAAACGAGGAAAGGAGTCCAGTTCGTGTAGTGTGTTGTGTAGTTGCAGGTCGCTGGTCATTTATTCCTGCCAGATGTGTCACACAATGGAAATTCCAAATGCAAAATGCTTGTTGCTCCATTTCCCCAACAAACAAAGTCTCTGCTTTTACCCGAGATGAGGTTAGATTTACTTTTACTTTCCTTCCGTCTCGTGTAAATTGCAAACTCTGCAAAGTACAAAAGGAATAAAGAATAAAGAATATACAAGTTGAGGCTACGTGGGTCTTTCTCTACAATTTACAATTGCTCTCCGCTTTGTTCTCACTCTCTCTTGTGGTCTGGTCTTCTTTGTGGAGGTGAGCAACTGAAGCGTAATTCCATCTTCTTCTCTCCAGACTTCTTGCGAACCAGAAGATGAAAAGATTTTAAATAGGCAAATTGGATTTTATTATCCTATTGCGTAGCCTAGAGGATTTCTAGTAAAACGGACAAATTATGGATACGTATATACCTCTAATCCTCAATTCAATCTTGAATTCGTTACACAAGGAGAAGAAGGAGAGAGACAGATTTGGAAATAGAAAGAGAGAGAGAGGGGAATGCAATGTTTGTGTAGGTAGTAAGTCGAGTCTGGCAGAGAAAGTACGGTGGATGGTACGTGGTAAAAATGAAATTAAGGTAGTTTAAGGGAAGCCAGATGGTATGAGTATAATTGGGTGTTGGATGGCAGTAGGAACCTGGATTACTTTACTATTCTAGCGATGCCTACGGAAAGAGAAATTTTGTTATCTGTAGGATGAGCGAGAGAAAGGCAGGAAGTGATTCAAGCCGCTTCAGGACTCCAATTTCTTCCAGAATGATGGCACATATCGTCTAGCAATCAGTTCTCGAACATTAGTGCAAAGTAAAGGAGTCTAATAGTCTAAGACTCTCTCTCCGTCTCTCCGTCTTCTTGAATGTGTGTTACATTAACAGAGGGAACAAGTATAAATGCCTTTCTCTCATAACAAGGTGTACTCTCTGTGAGTCTGGGGAAAGTTTTTGCACTTTCTAAGCACGAACCTACTGCCGGAAGGGTTTAATTTGGCTGAAGGTTTTGTGTCCAATCGTTCTATTTTATTAAATGTCAGGTTTCATAGAGTAACAGGAGTGTGTGCAGTGTGCAGTGTTAAAGCCAAAGCTACACTAATAAAAGTATAAAAGTTGTGCAGTGGAGTAAAGACTTTTGGCTAAGGAGTGCTTTTTTATATATGTTATTTTTATATAAGTTTTTACCCAGAACTTTTCTGTGTGTTAGCTAGAGTTTTCTTTTTACTGCAGAGAGAAACTATCGTTTGGTATAATTACAGGAGGTTTGCTGAATTGAGTTAATCGTTCAAAAATTGATATGGTTGAGACTTTGAGAGTGTGTGTACTTTTTATCTCCCCCTTAGAAGTTAGTATGTGCTCTAATTAGTATGCAAATGATTAAGAGTTAGGAGGCTAGAATGGTAGAAGTTAGAAGACTAGGGGTGAGGGGAATAAGAGACTTGATTCCTCAGAGAAAGAAGTGAATTCACGGATGTGAAAATGAGGAGGAAGGAAGGGAAAATAAAAGAAGGGTTCTTTTAACCGCTTGACAGACGTTGGGAAAAATTAAATCAAGGAGAGGAGTTGTGTAAACAGTGTTATCACTTTGTATCACGAAAAAAGTAGCTCAAGTGAAAGTGTGGTGAATTCCCTGCAGCCAAGAAGTGCAATAGAAGTAGAAGAGTTAGGTATAGAGTTAATGTGTAGAGTATAGAGTATGACTATTGTGTGTATATAGGTATAAAATAATAGGAGACAACGAGCCGTTTATTTTTGAAGTTGTTGATGAAGGGATGGATTCACTCTCGGTTAAATTGCCTTCCTCCGCACTCATCCATTATTAGATCCGTGACTTGCCATAAGAGAAAGCATTCATTTCAATCTGGACTCACCCAACCACACAGCCTTCCTTTACTTTCTTTTGGAATAAAACGCATCCACCGACGAGGAGTAACCAACCATTTCTGCCCGTGTAGCTCACAAGTTGCGATACACCTCTCCCTTAATTCGTCTTTGAATGACAAAGAAAGCCTTTTCCTCCGTAGTGGAATAAATTGACCGTAAAACTTCTATTCTCTCGTATACTTTAAGCTTAATTTATAGGAACCGGGGCTACGAGTAGGTGGATGAATCCTTCTTCTCCAGAGTTAAATGTTCCAAAGTATATAGAACATTACTTTCCGTTGCATTATTGCCGCTACTTTCTGTCAAGGCTTGGGCATTTACAGAGAGAGAGAAGAGTCTGCAGGAATGCTTTCTGTAAAAGACTGACCAATGGAGAGAGATAGGTTTTTCCGTTTTTCTTTTTAGAGTACGCACACTTGAAACTCGATCTTTCATTTTGCAAAGAAGGTAGACACACTACACACGGACGCACGGCAATTTCAAAAAGGGGGTTTTTAGTTTTTTTATAAAGACACTCTTCAGTCTTTTTTAGTTTTTTCCCTGTCCAGTCTCTCCCTAAATGTGTACAAATCAAAGTAAAAATATTTTGTTGCGGAGAAAAATGTCTAAAATGCAATAAATTAGTGGTTCTATAAAGTGTAGTGGTCGTAGAAAAGATTAGAGTCTAAAATCAGTAGGATGCAATACTTTATGGGAGAATTACGACCCATTTATTTGGCAAGAAATGTTTCATTTACGGGTTTCTGCTTCTCAAAGTTATTTATGAGTTTTCCAAAAACCAACTTACATAACTTTAATAACTTTCACTGCAACGATTTCACTCAAAAGCAGATTTCATTACTGCACAAGAAGGTTTTTTGCAAGATTTGTATTTTATAATGATATTCTGTGTGTGAAGAGCCAAGTAGCACTTAATTTTATAGGATATGAAGTGCATTTTATGTAAAGGCATAAATTATTATGTAAATAAAATTGGCACGCCAAGGAAATCTATATTATGTTGCTGAGAGTGAGTAGCCTACATTTATTTTGGGTGTGTTATGTAAAATGTTGTGTAAGGTTCATTATATTATGCAACATCTCAAGAATGAATGAAGGAGGATCAATGTTTCCTTAATAGTGATTGAATTTTCTTTATCAAACGGAGAAAAGCATTATTACGTAACGTAAGTAAGCTTCTGGTGAAATGAAGGAGAGCTGCTGTGGAGGATGGGAGGTTGTGTACAGAATTAGAGGCGGATGTTTAGGGCAGGAAAAGTCAACAGTTCAAGTCACATTCCGAATACCCTTAACCCACCTGATCTCATTACTTGAGCTCCGTTGAGTTTTCTTTGGAGAGGGAGGGCAGAGCCAAGAAGGGAGATAAGAAAGCCGTTGTGGTACATTTGATTCCCTGGAAGGCTCACTCTCGAAGGCTCTTCAGATCGCTGTCTCTCAAATGTTTACATCAAGTTGAGGAAAGAATTGAGAGTCAGCTCGGTGTAATTGTATATCATCCTTCCTGCTCACCCACGTGTTCTGATTCTTACGCAATTCACTGTGAGATTTGGGATCTTGTCTCTTTCACTTCCACGTCTTGTTATTCCTCCTTCCGTTTCCTTTTCCTTGGGAGAAATTCTACGAGAAATATTTTTTAGCACAACAGTCTCAAAGTCTCAACAGTGGAGTAATGAGTTTTAGGTGAAGTACAGACAGGATTTCACTTCATTTACAGAAGGAGCTTGAAACGTAGGGCCTCTGTGAACTGAGAGTCGCGTCTTTAATTCTTCCGTCTTGATGTCTTGAAGAAGGATAATGAGCTGAACTTGCTGAACATAAAAACCTCACAGACAATAGGAAAATACAAATGCCAGTCAATTCCAATTCATTTCTTTGGTCCTTGGTCTTTAAATTCGGAAAAGTAATCATCAAATACCCGTATGATTAGCATCTTCATCACTAGCTTCAACTCTGACTCTTCTTTCCTTCCTCTCGGAGGACACAAAAGCTAAAGCTCAAATCTACATTCCATTTGAAGGGAGATCTGAGAAAGAATGCCTTTTATTTCACGGATCTCTCCGAAAGATAAAAGTAGAGTGATTATTTGGCTCCATCCGATCAAGATTTTGGTTCAGTGATTCTATTCTTGTGTATGTGAAAGCAAAGGACCGTTATTTCCTTCATTGATTGGGTATTTAGCTGGTACTTTTTGTGGGTTGTGTTCTTGTGTTGTGTGTATGGGTCTCAGTATTTCGGGCACATTCACAGTAATACACACACACACGCCCATCTCAGTGTGTGCGGAGACAGTTGAGTTAAGTAGACTTTTAGATTGAGGGGTTTTCCTTGCTTTTACCAATCTTCTCGGTTGATAGATTGGTGGTTGGATTGGGTAAAACACTCTCCTGGTGTTTGATGGGATAGGAAGGAAGCTCAGCAATGGAAGGAGAAAAATACTGACTTGACTTTTGGATTAATCGAATGAATTTTTTACTTTCTTCGAAATCGGAAGTTAAGAGAGAGAGAGAGAGAGAGAGCGATAGACCAGAGATGGATATATGTACTTTCTTCACACCCTGTATATATATACTTTTTTATATCCTTGTGTGTGTGTGTATGTCGTTGAATCTTGTGCTGTGCTGTGTCTCTCATGCATCCCATGCTTTTGTCATTAGGAAGAAACTACTTTGCTATCTCGTATCGTAACAGCAAATCGATATCCCACACGATCATGGAAAAGTCGAAAAGTAGGAGCAATCTGGGTTCGCAATATCACAAGTCGTAATCACAACAATCACCCAACTAAAATAGAATTTTCTGGAGAAAGTCGGAAAGAAGAATTGGGGTGAATGTATGCGGAGTGTCCCACATTGTGGCGAATATGACTACGTGGAGATGATGATAATGGGGTTTGAAATGAAATGAGAAAAATTCAATGGAATTACGAGGAGAAAGTCAAAAGTAGAAATGGTAGACATTTGACCGTGCGTCTCTCTCTGAACTTATTTTTTGTCGCGAAAAAGTTGACAAAATGTTGGTAGTAAAGTCACATACGATATAATAGGATATTTTTATGTTTGGTATTACTTTTGCATATCTCTCTGTGTGTGTCCTGTTGGCTGTGTAGTTCACACAGTCATTTCTTCTTCATTCTTACGCAGACTTTATTCTTGGAAGCCTTCTTGGTACATTAAAGCAGTTCACCCTTCCTTTTACACTTGCAAAGTTGGAAGTTGGAAGGTTGGAAGGTTGGAAGGTTGGAACTTGGAACTTCCCCTTTTCGTCTGCCCGTCTTGATCCACACATTCACTGGGAAGTTGTTTTATTGCCTGGATTCTGTGAATTACATCCGACGCCTTGAATGACATGATGAAAAAAGTTTGTGGTCTTAGGGCGATGGGTCTGCTCGCAACTTTGATTTTTCCATTTTCTTCAGTCAGT
Source organism: Isotomurus palustris (assembly GCA_034696625.1). Classification (NCBI taxonomy): domain Eukaryota; kingdom Metazoa; phylum Arthropoda; class Collembola; order Entomobryomorpha; family Isotomidae; genus Isotomurus; species Isotomurus palustris. Next base: position 7,448 of record JAQGAD010000606.1, on the reverse strand, counting down.
ACAGATCTAAGGTCAAATTGTAGTGAGGATTCTAGCATACGGAGGAGGCTGAGTGAGGAATCAAACATCAAACCGCAAAAAGTTTTTGTTCGGAGGTGACTGCAAACTACGGTTTGATTTTAAGGCTTCACCAGTCACCAGCATAGTTAATGTGGATTTGGTGTATTCTTCGTCATTGTCACACTAGCTTGGTTAATGTATGGGGAAAGTAGTTACCTGTGTTCATTTGGAAGTTTCGGATTGACTGGGAAAGTAGTGGAGTTTTTTTTCTGGACTCAGACTTCATTCCACGTTTCGTTACTTGACAAGTTATTCTGTGGTGAAAGTAATTTTATTGACGATGATATGTCAATTCACTTCTTTCAGCATACAAATGCAGTGGGAGTGGTTGTTGTAGGAGTGACGCAATGGGTTGCAATTCATCTGTGTAATTGCAACAACGGTTCGATACACTTTACTCTTTACCCGGATAAATCTGAAATGAAAGCAGAGAAAATGTCAATTCCACGTTGAGAAGAAACCTTTTGATTCAAGTGCATTCCTGACTGACATTTGAGGAGAAAGTATGGAAACGTATTGTAGTTTGTGTGTGGTAGACTCTTGTAGGTATAAAGGATGGATGTAGGCGTAAAACCAACATGTCTCTCACTCGACCTGTTTCCCGTGTATTCTTTCTTAATATTCTATGTTTTGTAGAGTAGACATTCTAGACATCCATCTATATATCCCGTAGAAGAAGTGAAGGGACTTACTTCTCCTTCTGTATATATGAGTGTGTGTGTGTGTCGTGTAGCTTGGAGTTTTGGAGAGATGCGTTTAAAAGTGAAAGTGGATGTGTGTACTTCTGTTGGAGCAAAAGTTATGGATTACAAAAGACTTTGTGTTTGGAAGGACGATACAAGGAGAGAAAGTAAAAGATTGGCAAAGAAGACAGGGAAAACCCTTTGCCTAATCTATTACTGTCTGTCAATTCACTCGAGCTTCCAACTCAGTCACCCTCACAGAAGACTACACGGTGGCAGCTCATTTATACCTTATACCTTATACACAGTGTACCCTGTAACATTGTAAAAGCAAAAGATAAAATAGTCATTTCATCCTGGAGGAAGGCAAGGATGGTTTAGACTTGGAATTAGTAGTAAACCAAGTAACGAAGTCTTCGTGGATCGTAAGGTGTATCTGTATACATGGGATGGCCATGGCAGAAGGCACATGATTAAATGAAACTGATAGAAGGGAGAAAGAGAGAAGTCACAGACACGAGCGACACACAGAGTTCAAACTGAATCTGTATACATATACTTGCAGTGTGTAGTAGTTTTATTTTATTTTATATAGAGAATAGAGAGTTAGTGGAAAAGAGAGGAATATTCCTTTATATCAGAGAGAGAGTCGCGTGTGTAGTTGGGCCCTTTAACATTTCTCCTTACTTTGAAAAAAGCATCCTTTGTTGTAACTCGGAGAGATCTTCTAGGAGCAAATCCCACATCAGAAGGAAAAATTGATCATGCCTCTGAGAGATCTTTTGCAGATACCTATTTAGCAGGAGATCTATCTCTGTTTCCCACTTCAGACTTGTCTACTATTCTTTCCTCTTGATAAAAGAACAAAGCTTAGCACAGTAAGTGTGTGTTCGTTCGTCGGGCAGTTTGGGAGTGTGGAAAAAAGAGCGAAGGGAAATACGAAGTGATGTGCGAGGAAAAAAAAACTTTTTGCCTGTCGTTTCTTCGTCCTTCTTGCTCGAAATTGGAGATAGAAGAGATGCTGATGGATAATGTAATTTGGTGTCGTAGATTGGTAGTCCGTTTTTACTTTCACCTGTTTATGGGCTTCGTATTCGGGGCTGCTCAACTGGAATTGCGAAACTTCCAAGAGTTATCGAATGATAGACGAGGTGTAGCACGTTGAAATTCGACACTAGCTTATATAAGGCTCTCATAGGCATCATCAGTCTTGGAGTCTTGAAGTTTGGAGAGTGTGAAGTCTGAAGGGAAAGTATGTAAGTGTGTAATAGACGATCGAATGTATGCCGGAAGCTGAATCCCAGTTTTGGGAGAACAAGGGAAGTCTAATTTAGGAATGGGTGAACATTCAGGGCGATTTTATTGGTTACTGACAATGTGAAATAGGTTAGGTTATGATATTCAATGAAGGAAAGGTGTGGCAGTTCATGTCAGATTTGACTTCACCATCCATCATTTACACGGAATACCAGTCAAGTCAAATGACGTATTATTCGGAGGTTTTTATTCCTTCAGAGAGGTTCTGTTTTGTGGTTCGCACCGCTGAGTCTTTTACCGTTTAAATCTTAAAATACACCGACAATCATAAATTGGGTCGATTTTTATTTGAATGGAACTAGAGGAATAAATTGAGAGGGGAGTTATTTTTCTGGGGTTAAAAATGAAGGGATTTTCTCGTTAATCCGGTAAGAATTGCTCAATAGGTGAAATGAGGTTTTAACATGTCAGGAATAAGATTTGGAGAGATTTCTAAGAAGTGAAAGGCAGTTTAGACTTTTAGAGTTGTGTCAGGTGTTAAGATAAAAGGACTTTTGATTCCTTTATACTGTAGCCTGTACAGCGAAGTTATAATTGTGGTGGTAGGGTATTAAGTATAAAGTGTGCGTAGTATGGCTGTATATAGGGAGATTTCTTAATGTTCATATAGAACTTCACATGACAGCTTTTTCTTCTGAACTTTCACAGGAAACAGAAGTGTTTGATTATAATCGATTTTATAAGTAGAAGTTTTGTGTTTATAATGTTAGGCTTTTGATGATTAAAGCTTTTGACTTTCCATATTTAAAATATGATGGATGGGAACGAGGAACGATGTTCTTTAATTACGGATTAACTCGTAATCTTATCAAAAAGTTTATGTACGCTGTAAGCTTTACGCTGTGCACGAAGAAAGGTTAGATGGAACGGATGGAACGTAGAAAGGGTGAAAGTTTTTGGAAAACAAGGAAAAATATTTATATCGGAGAAATCGACTTTTAATGAGTTTGAATTCCGTAATAAAAGGATAATAAATACGAAAAGTTTTTGTGTAGGAAGTGTATCTGTTTTTATTAGAAGTGTGGAATCTCTAGTTTGTTTTTGCTTCTCAATGAATCAATTTGAAACTTGATATGACACTTTTAAGGGGAGAAATAAGGCCACTCGGCACTCCTATTATGCTTGCCGAAACGTACATTAATTATGGTGACAGACTGCCTCCTACTGTTGGTGTTGGTTTTGGTGGTGAGGTATCGATTTCACTCTCCCCAACGAGTAATGAAAAACTTTTCCCGATAACTAGCACACTTGTCCTGTGTGTCTGTGTGTCCAATCGATGAGAAGACTCGTGTTGATGTTAGTAATGTAAAACCACCGTCAAATATCGCCGAATATTAAGTGAAGTCTTTCCTATTATAATTTGTTTTGCACAGGTTTGCATTTACTTTGGGACTTGGAAAATAAACGAGGAAAATGTTAGGACCACGCTTAAATTAAATATAATGAAGCGTAGGCGAAAACTGAAAACAAACTACCAACTACCCACACATCTCACACTCAACACTGCAACCCGCATGGCATCATCATTCTTTTATCTTCTACACTTTAATTTGAAGAGATATTTCACGCAGGGAGAAGGAGAGAGACTGTGAAGAAGCTTTTTAGCGCTCTCACTGAATAGTAAACTTGATATTTATTGAGAAACTTGAAATAAAATGAATACTACTTTAGTTCCCGTCCCTTATTTCCTTACAAGATTCCCTAATTGAACTTCCTCTCTTGTATATAAGTGAAGAGAGAAGGAAAGATGAAGAGGTTCGATTTCATTTGTGTGAAATTAAATTGGAAGAAAGTAGGGAAGTCTGGAGTCTAAAGGAAAGTAAGGAAGCACACGCACACACACGCCTTCTGATGAATAAAGTGAAGTTCGCTCTTCTCTCTCCTTCTTGCTGATTTTTAGTGTGAGTGGTGACTGTGGATCGAAAAGTAATTAGGAAGCTCGTAGTCAAAGTCTCTTAAGAGATTGGTTATGGCATGACTTTTGGAGTGTACACGAAGTTTGAGAAAAATTAGCCAAGTTTTTCTTCAACCACGAGAGTCAACCGCCACCAAGACCAAGACCAGCCAACATGAATGAAGGAACGATATATTTATATAGTGACTCATGACGGTGTGTACGACGGAGTTTCTCTTTGCTTAAGGCAACTGGAGATGAGGCAAATGCAAGCACACTGAACTTTCTCTTAACTTTGTTTCTTTTGTTTAAAGATTTTTAATAGCTCTCATGCCTAATTTGATTCTCCCTTAATAGACAATCCATCCTTGCTACTTCACTTTTGAGACTTTCGTACTTTACTCGTTCTGTCATGAACTCTTGAAGCTCCTTCCCTTCCATCCATTGTTGCTACACACAGGGAAGCAATAAAGCTTTGCCACACTAGCTATTATATATATAGTAAGCTTGAGCTCCAACAAATTACTTTCCGACTTGCTCGCTCTTAAGTACTTGGGAAGTAATGCTGTGATTAGTTTCACAATACAAAAGTGTATTGCCTAATAGCATGGAGAAAGTTGAGGAAAGTAACTTTCTCCTCAGACTGCATATTCATTGTGTAGTATTCCATCTTAGGGAGATAACTGTGTATAATATATGAAGGAAAACTTGTTAAGAAGAGGGAGACGAGAGAGTACTGGAGAGTAAAATTTTTGATCGAAAACACTGGATTGATTATTTTCAACTCGTGCCAAGTAATAGTTTACTTTTCTTTGGTCGGAGGAAACAGCAGCTCTCAGCATAGAAGCAGTGTGGAGTGTGGAGCTTATTTTAGTTTTAGTCTGCACACATAAATTTACTGTAGAATTCTCTTTATTCTTATAGAGGCTTTTGTAGAGAGAAAGGGGAAAGAAGGAAGCGACTTGCTTTCGCTATTTGTAACTGTGATTCAGTTAAAAGAATAAATTCAGTGAATTTCATCTGCAAATGTTCCATGCTGTGTCATGTGGGTGGGTCGCGGGTGCAGATGCAGAAATAACAGAAGACCGAGGCTTTTTTTTATATAAAAGACTTTCCAGATTACATCTTGTTACTCAAATAAAACCCGCAGTATAAAGTATTGCAATTTTCTTTCTATAATATAATTCTATATATTTAGTCTATACTGTCTAGGACTATGGGTTTAGTGAATAAATGTAGCTTTGTGTGAGATGCCAGGTTTTGTCATTTTTTCATCGCCTCATGAATGATGGCTCTGACAGTGTTATTCAATTTAGGAATAATGCAAAAGTTTTATTTTGAAGTTGGGGAATTGAATTTGTCTTCGAGTGTAATAATAAATGGTGGATGCAGTTGGAGAAGAGAAAATATGGGAGAAAGTAGAAGAATAAAGAAGGAAAGCAATTCAAGTAACCAAATATGTACTAATGTAGGTAACTGTTTCTTCAATCAGTTAAATTGCTCTTTACTACTATAAACTATAAAAAATATTGTTTTGTTATTTATGTAGCGTATACTTGACTCTTTGACAATTTGTTTCTCTCCCCATAAAATGCTTGTACCGTTATTCACGTATATATTTCATTTTACTGCGAGCGATGCACACGTCTAATAAATTGTAGAAATACATCTTTCTCTGATTGTGGAAATGCATATTGGGAGCTAGGAAATTCCACCACCTCATGCGATTGTAGGATATTCGAATCGTCATTTAAACGAGGCGGAGGTGTGTTATTTCCATTACTTTATTTTCACCAGCCTTGTAGCTTTAGCCTTGTCCAAAATCTATTCGAATTCTGCGTTGGGATTTGGTTTGTACTTTGTACGTTTGGAACACTTTGCTTGATAAACTGCCGTAAAAACACAAGGAATAAGTGATTTGTGAAGCTCATTCCGTATTTGTGTATTCTGTAATGTTGTAGACTTGTGTAGACACACTGTAGCATTCCACTCTAGCTGGTATATATAGTTCAGCAGGTAGACAGGGAATATGTTGTCAGTTGTATGTGTGTATGTATTTATTTATGAGATTTCTAGCCATAAATTTACGATTTGGTGGAACCCAGAAAGTCTACATGAGGAAATGAGGAATGTACATTTTCTCTCGTCCATATTTGGATTGAACTGAGAGAGAACTCGGATCACCATGCAAAATCCATTTCCTTATTTTGTGTGAAATGTATTTATACACGACAGGTTTCTAAGTCTAGGGCTCACAAACAACTCTCCGCGTTTTACAACGTGTGACTAAAGTAATAGGAATTCATTGGGTTGATTTCACCAAAGATTTCGTTCTCCACATAAGTTTTGAGTTATGGTTTCCGCGAGCCCATTTTGTGATTTTATGTGCTCCTCGAGGCATCCACAAGGACTTTAAAAAGTGAAAGAATGGTGGTGGATTGACTGACACACGGAGAAGAAGAAGACTCAACTTCAGACTTCAGAAATCCTCCTCCCTCCCTCTTCATACCGTGTCTTCAAAATAAACTCTCAACATCTGAACTCCAAGCTTGACTTGGTTTGTGACGGATGAGATGCGCCTGCCATATTTCCCCGTATCTCACATATAACTCATCTTTAAGAGGGCACAAGGTCTAAAGTCTAAACTCTCTAAACTCTAAACACACCTACTTCTTCGTAGTGTGTAGAGTTCAGCTCAGCTTATTTTTTATTACCGTGTTATTCCACACACACACACACACACACGGTAGTTTGTAGTTTGTAGTATGTTGGTAGTTTTTGAAAACAAATTTGTGAAAAATACACCCTCATGAATTTCGTGTAAAATGTGTAGAGTGAATGTAGAGAGACAAGTAGGCGAGAGGAAAATAGAATTCTCGAGGTCTCTAGGCTTTGCGGTGCTTACCACCCGAAAAGTAAATGTTATTTTAGAAGATCACGATGAACCCTGTGCCCCGTCTTTTGCGGTATCATCCCGGTTTACAGTTTACAGGTTGTGTGAGTTCGTTCTTTGAAAGTTTTCTTTACAAATCCGTGGCAAACGAGCCCTCGAGCGAGAAATAGAGAAATGCAGGTTGGCCGAGTTACAAAGTTTTATGCGTATAGTTTAGAGTTTAGGCTCCTTTCAAAATGCTCTGATTTTCTTGCGATTAATTCACGCTAATTGAAGTAGTGTGACGTACTTGAGGAACTGCACACACACACACACACATGCTTTCATTAAGGAAGAAAGTCCTTAGAGTAAAATAGTGGAAAATGGGAATTTGAGTTTGAAATTGGAATGCATAAAAGATTGAGGCCCACTTGAGAGTTGCTGTTGTCGTGTGTTAATCTGCATTTGGTTGTAAGTGGTGGGGTGACATGAGGGAGAGAATAAGGAGAGGACTGATGGTTGTAGGATTAAGATAAGATGAGGGCAGTGTAACGTGTAGTAGGATAGGCCTCGCAGTTCCTACGGTAGTCACCGTGGACCATGGCAAACGACAGGAGTGTTG
>JAQGAD010000605.1:0-33135 GCA_034696625.1 Isotomurus palustris | reverse complement strand
AATCTTGCGTCAAACATACATGTAACATGTAATAATAATATTCTACACTCACGTCTTAATGTAAAAATTGTTTCCTCTTCTCGAGGGGAGTATTTAATTCAATCAAATTTATTATTCGCGTTAGTTAAGGTAGGGCAGGACAAATGGTTGAGTCCTGAAGAGTTGCTGTATCATTTGAGAGATGATATAACCACTTGAATTTAAGGGATCGAGTCTCAGCCGAAGAGCAAAGAGTGAAAGTCTGTCAGAATGAAACCACAGAGGATAAAACAAAAGACTCAAATTAGTCACAAACAATGCAAAGGTTTACATTGTTGAGTGCGTGTGTATCAATTGAATATTATTATTCAATCCACAAAAACAATGAATGAAAAAGTGTCCGCGACAGGAGTGAGTTGGATGTAATTGAGTGTGTGTAGAAACGCTTCAACTGAAACTCTCCAATACGCGTCTTAAGTTGTTAAGTCGTGGATATAGTTTGTTCGCAGTATTATAAGAACCTTTAAAGGTACGTTAAGTTGGTCCCAAAGGCACAGAATTATCACATAACTTTAATTAAGCGTTTCTGAACCACGTATCATTGTTTTGTTACTGCCAAGCACAGTTATCTCCTGGTCGTGTCCTCCTGATACAGTCTGACTTATAAGACTGCTGACATCTGAAGAATAGACAATAGAAAATGTGGGAACAATTAGCTACTGTCTGAGACGCTTAATGATGAATGAAGAAGAGTATATATGTACTCTTAGGCTGTGTGTATTGAGGCAGCAGTACTTTTATATCCAATCAAAATTTAACTGTCTCACATTCACGTGTATAAATTTCTACCAAAGATAAATTGGCAAAGGAGAACACACATACACTCACACTCGAACTTCTCTACTTCTCGAGACTTGTGTAAGAAGTTCTATCGAGACAAGTCTATCTGAGTCCAATTGGTGAGAAAATAATGGTAAAATACGAGCAAGTCAATTCACACCACGACGAAGAAAAAGCCATTCAGTCCAATTATGAAATTGTGCTGAAAGTATTATAATGTAAGAAGGCTTATGTTATATATGTGAGATGATACAGATATTATTTTGCAACACGACTACGACTTTTTGTGGTCACTTTTCTGTACCAATATGCGCAAATATAATATTTCACTCTCTTCTGTCAACCAAAAAAATGGTGACAGTCTTGAAGTCTTGAGTCTCGAAACTCAAAAGTAAGTTTCAGACTGAATGGAAAACTAAATGGACATGTATGAAAGTATATTTATTTACGCTGCTGCGTTACGAGACACAGAGTCACACACACTGTTACTTCTTCAACAGACTTGTTGAGACTGCCAAAGCCACATGCATTGGTCTCTGTGTACAATCAACTAACTCGCTTGTTGGGAAGAAGAAGCGAAGCGTCCCTGCAACACATTTACACTTTATTTTGTGAGCTTGCTTTCATATAAACTCATCGTAGTAGTCCTGGTGTGGTAGTGTTAGTCTTGTAGTGGACGACTGTTCACTATATGCAGGTTTATTATGGAGAGTCTTGTTCTCTTGTTACAGCATTAGTTTACCAAGAAGCATTAACACAAGACTCTCATACATTTCCAGAGAGGAGAGTTAGCTTGGTCGTTAAACTTAAAACTTAGGTAGGTATTAGGTTTTAGGTATACTCTACTTACATGAGCATCTTCTTGCTTGAAGGGTATTGAAGAATAATACTCGGGGAGTTTTAGTTATCATCGTGCCTTTCGAGTTTAAACCCTCACTCAACAGTTTACGCGAAGATGTTGGAAGTTGGAGCCCATACACACACACTACACGATGGATCCGCGTCACTAGAATCCTTGGGTTGTGGATAAGTCTGCGAGGTAGCTCGTAGTTTGTATGATATTTCATGCCAACTTATTATTCACTCTCTACGAAGATGGAACACATAAACTTTAAACATCTTCTTGGATCATCTTCTCTGCGTGTATGGCTTCCAGCGACCTTTTTTCTCCACTCGCATTTCTACATAAACCATATTTCATGTTTATATTGTTTCTGTCTGTTCTACATACTTTTACCTCGACTCATTTCCATTCTACGAATATCTTTCATTTTTAAGTTGGGGAATTTATATACAAACTTACCACACACACAGGGTGAACATACTTGTTCACAATATTATGTCTTAAGTTACCTCGGTTAATATAATATGAAGAAATTTTTATTGCTCCCAATGATGCCCTTAGGATTTAAAAGATTTATGAATTAGGACAATGTAATTAAAATTACGATTTGATGAGATGTTTTCCTTTGTAATTATCTCTTTTAGACAAAAAACATTAAAAGGGAAGGTAATAAAAACTAAGGAAGGTTGATGGCATTAACTTAAAGCGAGGAAAAATAACTTAATGCGTGGATTGTCGAGTATACAGTAAGCATACAGACAGTGCAATAATGTTTGAAACCTTCGTTTTAAAATCCAAGTGAGAAAGCGAATTTAACGAATCTCAAATTTTTTTCTCTTCGACTTTGTTGTGTGCATCTCAGTGGCAATGCGGATGATGAATGATGTAGAAGTCCAGGGTCGACTGAGGATGGAGTGAAAGATAAATGGAAACATAAGTTGCATAGTCAAGCCCATTGTTACACAAGTGTTACTTTTTGATGAATGAATGTGGCTTGTGCAATCCCTGAGAGATTGGATTCGTGAGCTGGATGAAATAATAGCTAATAGGTCTTTCTAATATGAAAAATACTTTAAGACATACCATTTCGATTTTTAAATTAAATTTTAGCCAATTGTTTGAAGTCATGCAAGAAAATAATCCAAGGATCATTTTGTCTCTTTGAAGGTGCAGTACCCACATGCTTTTAAAATTTACGATATTGCACTACACAGTACTTTAACTTTATAACATAACTATTACCTAACTTTAAGTCTTGGCTTGGCTCACATATGCTCGTGAAATAATTCACCATTAGATTTTAGATTGCATTAGTACACACACACATACATTTATGCTATACCGAAGTACATTTAGAATTGAGAAGGAGGTTAATTTAGCCGTTCGTCATAGCGTGGCGGAATAAAATCGAGAAAGGTATTTATTTCATGCGAGAGGAACCTCCCATAGAAAATCACACGAATGGATGAAAGGTAAAGGTGAATACTCAACGCAGTCCAAATATCATTTAATTTGATAGACATGCATCTCATGATAATTAATTCAATCTCGCAAGAAATATTGAGGTCTGTCATCTTAAGGACCGTCACGTTGAGGTCATCCAAATCTCAGCCATTCGCAACAATAATAATTATTAATGTTAGTTGTATAGAGAGAGAGAATGGGAAGTGACTTCTTAAGTCAAACAGTCTCAGGACAGAGAGAGAGAGAGAGAAGGTGGAGAGATGGAATTTCAGATAAAGTTGGAATGGATATCACGTCCGCTTACTCCCAAAAGCACAATGCTCCAATGACAAAATAAAGACAATGTAAACATATCAATTTGGCAAGATTGAGATCAAAGCTCCCTGTGGATCCAAATAAATAGATGAATAAAAAGGTGTACACACACAGGAGACTTGGGACCTTCGGGGAGAACAATCTAAAACTAAAAGTAACTTCATGGATAACCTACAATCAATAAATGACTTTCACGATTATCGTTTTTGGACAGAATCACGAGCACGCTGAGCAAGCCAAGAGCCAAGAACGATGATCATTCATTACTTTTTCATATTAAGTTACATCGCAGAGAGAGCCTATACAAACAAGTGTGCATGTAGTTGTAGTTCACTTCCAAGAACATTGTATTGTCGTCATCCGCCAGTCTAATTTTAAACTTTTTGCTATTTCAAACATCTCTCAGGGATGTTTGTTTACTCAATCGAGGATGCAGATATCTCTGAAGAGACCTTGAATACACCTCTTGAACTTATTTCATGCAACATAATTCACTACACACTATCTTCGTGATTCTGTCAAACATTAAACAGACGAGAGAGAGAGACATGCCCAGCTTAAGTACTGCACCATTGGATGTCTCATTAATACCTCTAAATGAGATTAATAAGTTTTACTTACACAGCCTCATGCAATTTGTTGGCCTTAATAGAATAATAAGTCGAGACTATAAATATTGATTTTAGTGTTGAGAATAATGAACCGTGTAATTTCATTCGCACGCATACACTCAGCATGGGACTCGTTCGCTCTTGATTCTCTTGCATGGGATCTCCCATAACGGGTAGAAAGCTTTTAATTACACTAACAATGTTGATGATTAGTTGGAATAATTTACAACCGCAACCCAGTAGGCCAGCCAGGTGAATAGAGAATAGAGAACCTGCAGCAGTAACAATCTGCAAGTGCAAACTATAAAATCGGCACAGCAGCAGCAAGAGATTCAATAATTCAAGCTAACCTTACATTGCGCAACATGAAATCTTAGGTGAGGCTACTAGATTGTCTAGATTGTGGTATTGTATTATTACAACACGAATAATTAGCAGCAGCAGCAGATTTGTTTCTCGAGTAATTGATTAATTCATTCTCATTTTATTAAACCTTTCAAACAGCTACTTTCGCATGCGTTTGTGTGTACAGAGACAGGGACTGCTGTGTGCATCTAGGCAGGAGCATAATAATTACTTGATAGCACACAGGTAGTAGTTTCGTGCACGTAGGTGAATGCAAATGAAGTACAAAGTGTCGATGAATGTAGGCCTGAGAGTGTAGACTGCATATATTTATGATTATAATAGCAGTGGTCGATGCAGCAGGGAGTGGGACTTGTGGGAGTCAGTTTCCACAGGGTTACAAGTATGTGGTCCTTATTTTTCTTTCAGGTCTTCCCATCCATCCCCATCACCTTCTTAGCAGGTTGTCTTTCATCATCAAAGACACATTGATTTTGTTCATGCAATATTGAAATGTAGAACAAACTTACAATAAAGACTCACTGTTGGAAGTTTACTCTAAACAAACTGGAAATAGTTTTATCAAAGGCAAGTGGAGCAAACGTGTAAAGCAGGAAATTCAAGGGATGATAATAAAGTAACATTTTACTCTGGTAGACTGGTAGACTTGTAGGTGGGTGTGTGTTACACAGACCGTGGCTTTCTGGTATTATTGGTGGTTACAAAAACGAGATTGTCGCAAAACCAGAAGAAGAAGTTCTTGATTGAATCATTCTTTTAGGTAAAGGATGGTTGAAAGAGTTTTTATGGAAGAATCTTGGGTTCATCAATCTGATAGCGACATAAAATAGAATGTACTACAATAGATAGTGATTGATCTGTAACGTGAAACCTTCTACACACTTTCCATTGATTCCTGATTCCACTATGGTCAGCGTAAATTGAGCAGAACCCGAGAAGAATCACGCTTTTGGCAAATGTCTTTGTTCCTACTTGCACCCTACCTACTGTCTACACAGCCTAAGCTCAAGCTTTCTCCATGAATGTTAAAGTAGAATCAGTTTAAGGGAAAGAGAGCCACTTTCCACTGACGAAGACTTGATTGGTCGTATAGGGAGATCGAGTATATACTTATATATGATGTTGTGAGTCACTCACACATTTTGAGGGAGGAAGGGACGATAGGAAAGGCAGGGAAAGCATCTCCCATTGCGTGTGGACTTTATTATGGATCCAACTTGATAAAATCGGTGCGCTAGGAAGTCCCGAACTCCGAGAGTGAACCCCTCGTTCTCTCGGATGTTGTTTTTTGTGCATGCTCTTGAGATGCCGATGCCAAATAAAATTTATTATCTTCAAATCTAGTTGAGTATTTCATTTCTCAAAATCTGCGAGTTAGTTTTGAAGGTTCTGTCAAATCAGATTACAGGATGTCTTGGTACAGAGTGACAGGAATTATATAACAGTGGATTGTGTTATGTGAATGTCTCCTTCAAGAAGAGAAGTATTGGGAAGAGTTGGTGAAGCAGATTTTGTGGTGATCAGAGTGAAGACAAGAAGGTTTATACTTGTACTGTGTGGAGCTGTCAAAGGCCGGGATATCATTTAGAGGAGAGGAACTGTCAAGGGAACGATGTCTTCCAGTAGCAAGGAAAAGTCAGGGAAAAAGAAGAAAGATGTTTGGCAAGAAGCAGGGGGTGAGTTTTATCAGGAACAATATCCTTGTGGAAGTGGTCAAGCCGCATCCAGTGACGATGTCAACGAAACGACGCAAAGACGAGTCCCTCGACCTCACATTCCTTTACCTTCGTTGACAGCCAGACGAAATAGTTTCATTCCTACGGGTACCACAAAACACAAACATTTGTTTCTGGAATTTTATCTCCAGGAGTTTCAAAAATGACAAGAGAGTGATTTATTATTGGATGTCTGCATCATTTAAACAGGGCCAGGAGGTAGAAATAGGTATAATACGAGGAAGCAGTCTCTCACTGCAACTGCTAATGCGACTATCAATGCGACTAATTGTATGACATACACATCAACTATGGCTGGAGGAGCTGCAAATGGAAATGACGTCCATGTAGCACTCATGCCGGATTTGGCGGATGAGACTATTCCGAATGAAAAAGTGACACATGAAGCTATCCAGAAAATTAGAGTTTTGACTGAACCGATGGGATTAAAGAGGCTGAGAAAAGCTAAAATTGCTGTAATATCTTCTAGTTTATTCTTATTCTTCATATAAGCTCGGCTTCCGGGTAAAGAAGTATTTGCACACACACATCATATGCTTTTATGTTGCAGGCAATTCCTAAGCTGAGACTTCATGGATGGAGAATGATTAAATGGGAATTAAGGAAAGGATATGAATCTCTTAAGTACTTCTGGGTGCACAGGGTTATGAGTATTACGATGTTTCAGAATTCCTTGAGAAAAGTTGAAGTTCGCAGTGGGACGTCTATAGTTGTAAGTAAAAAAGATATTTTTGGAGTAACATGACTCTCGTTACTCATTCCGGAAATGAATCATAATACCAATAGTTGGTCAGTAGTGTGCTAATAAAAATTGGTTTTGGTTTCCAGAATGTATTTCTCTTTATCAAGTGGATTTTGTTTCTGAATTTGGCTATGAGCTTTGCAATATTAGTTTTTATCGTATTTCCGTATTACGTCCAACATCGTCATTCTCTAGAAGATATCACTTCCTCTACGAGCTGTCCCGTGACATTCTCAGACAATTCAGATGATCGAGTGGAAAACTTTAATTTGCATTACAAAACCCCAGAAGGTTCAGGCTACAGCTTAATTTAATGACTATTTTGTATTTAAAATACTAAGCTATGAATTTGTTTATGCAACTGCCAGAAAGACAAGACTGCTGCACCCAGCTTTATCACCAAGAGTCCCGGAAGGATGCTAGAGGATCATTAGGCGTGATAGTGAAACTGTTCTTTTATCAAAATACGAATAACACGAAATCGATTGAAAACAGCCCGTTCTTTTATGGCTACTACACTCATGACGATGCGTCTAAAGGCAAGGAGTGGTTTGCCTTCAGATACGTGATGACTTTTGTTGGAATCATAATGGTCAGCTTAGTTTTAATGGTCCTAAGTATTGGAAAAGGAGTTCAGGTAATTCAAGTGCTTAGTGTGCAGTACCTCTAATGCATGGCTTTTGCTTTGTTATACTTACTCCGTGATAAACACTATATTTAGGGATGTCAAAATGTTGTGTTGACAGGAGTTAATTCAAGCAGGTGAAGGTGAATTTTACAAATATTCTAATCTCATTTTTGCTGGGTGGGATCATTACACAAAAGATGATCAAGGAGCGTCGTTCAAGAAAAAGATACTCCTTCATGAAATGAAAATTGCTTTGCAAACTGAGAAGAGAAATGTAACAACTCAACTTACAATGTAGTTCTAATTCCCAATGCAACTGAACTGTGTCTAAGCTTTATTTCTTTCCTCCAACAGTTGGAATCTCTCGTTCGAAGTCGCAAGGAACGCCTGAAATTGTCGTTGACGCGATTTTTCGTGAATGTTGTAGTTATTGCATCAATTTTTCTAGCAGGCTTCTCAATCTTCCAAATATCTGGAATCAGTATTAAACATTCCACTAATAAGAAACCTTTCGACAAGACTACCATCAAAGATCACGTTGAAAGCTTGGCGTACAGTTTTGCTCCATCACTTCTTATCAGTTTCTACAATTTGATCTTTCCCATTATCCTCGGAAAGGTAGGTTAGACACACTCTGATTATTACAGATTTGCATGCTAAAATTTCAATTTTGTGTTACATCATTGATTCTTAACAGATTGGAAAGTTAGAGAAGTACTCTTCAGAAAAAGAAACAGCTTTACTGCTCATCCGAGCATTATTCATACGGCTTCTGTCAGTGGCATTTGCAGCAATCAAGTTTTACACAGTGTTCTATTGTGAACCAGAAGATAATTCACTAAAAGCAGATGGCACTTCGCCTAAAGAATACACCTGTGTCAAATGTAATGAAGAAGAGAAGACTGATGATGACTTTAAGTTTCGTAGTCTCTGCTGGGAGTCCCTATTCGCCGATCAGATTTACAAGTGAGATTAAACAATCACCGAACAATACCACTGAGGTTTTGATGTCTCAATTATGTAATGTTTGGTTTATTATTGAATAGGTTAATGATAGTTGATATTATCCTCAAAGTACTGTTGACATTCTTCGTGGACCCTTTCCGTGTCAAAATTAAGAGATCCTTTAGTCACGCTTTTTGCGTTAAAATCGGTACAATTAACTTCAACATCGTCAGACACAGTTTGGATATGATTTACATACAAGTCCTCTCCTGGCTGGGAATGTATTTTGGGCCTCTCATTCCCATCGTCGTTGTCTTCTACTGCTTGGCTGTTTTTTATATTAAGAAATACAGGTGAGCTGGTTCTCAGGGAGGAGTTTTTGTGCCAAAATGCTTAAGACTTGTGGTCTCGTTAAATTACACTTTAAAATGACAGATTTTAAGTTATGTAAAGACTTAAATGGAGATAATTATTTTGTAATTGCAGCGTTCTTTATAACTGTACAGCCATTCCTGACACGTACAAGTAAGATATAAACACACAATACATCTCAAACGTGTATTATGGCATGAGGAAGTTATATCATTCACATTATGTAATTTACATATTCACAGGACAATAAGAACCACAACAATTTACGTCGTCGCGAAATTGATATCATTTATAGCTGTGACTCTGGCAAATGCCGCAGTTATGGGTTATATGGTACCATCAAGAGAGTGCGGTCCATTTCGTCGACAATTGGAAACAGAGTTTAGACCGTGGACACCCGTGGTTAATATAATCAGACTCAAACCATCGATTTATAAAATATACGAGTATATAGTTGCACCGCAGTTGTCAACTCCGATTGCTATTGTCCTTCTGCTGGCCTCTTACTACTACTACTCTGTCGCTCAAGCTAACAGAGCTTTGGTTGACACTCTCAGGCACTTACTGATCCTTGAAGGCCACGACAAACAGTATTTGTTTGCTAGACTTAACTCTTTAAGAAGACCATCGACAGGAAGTCGGTCGAGGGGATCAACAATGCATGGAACTAGGAATTAATTTTCCGTATGGGCTACTGCTAGGAAAGCAATTCGTCTGTAGATTCTGAAGAATGAGAAAACAGAATCGAATGAACATCCTCTGAGGTGAAATCTTGTCTTGGGTTCTCTAGTCAGGCTAAGTTACAAACAAGATGCTCATCAAAACTATACAATCTTGGAAACCTATCTTTTGGACTGAATACTGCCGTTGTATTCTACAGAATTAGCCAAGTAATAATTTTTTCATCTAGTTCTATGGTTTAGAGAAATATTTGACGCTCAATGGATTTGTTTTCAATTTAATTACTTGTAATACATTGTACAGATTTGTATGTAATAGTTGAGAAATTAAATGTTACAAATTCGTGTCAAATAGAAAAGTACGTATGAATCACAACATCTCAATCAAGACATAAAAGAAAAGAGCATAAACAAAATGTTAAAGTAAGTCCGTTCAGCTTCAACTATTTAGTTCTTCCTTCCGATAATGTGTCTTTCCTAATTCTCCTCCCAACTTTAATTCGCAACTGGTTCATGGAGCTACAGACAAACAGCTTCAATTACGAACAGATCTTGTAAAATATTTAAAATTCTCATTTTATCTTAAATAGCATACCAATGACGATAGCTCAAGCCAATCGTTCAGTTTCACAGCACTATCCATTACTGTAGGGCTCTTATCCCAATTCCAATAAGTCATCGAATCAAATCGCGTCGAAATTCGTACAGTCTTGTCACTTTTGCTTGAAAAAGTCTTATCAGATGCTTCATCTCTTCCGTCTCCCGCACTCTTGTTTCCTACACCATCCGATTTGTCTGTCGAATTTGTCAAAACCACTCCTTCGTAGTTGACGGGAAGGTCTACATTCTGCCCAGTCAAAGGACGTCCACGAAACCGATTGATTAAAGTTAAATCTAAAAAATACAACACGTAATAAGAACCATAAATATAAATTCGTAATCTAAATCCAAACATCACAGTACATTCTGGGAGGTCACTATGAGGTCGCGCAGTATCCGTAAACTTATTCTTTACATCTGCAGGTCCGTCATATTCTACTTTGAAGGGAACATAATGAACAACACTCTTCTCACTGGCGTCCTGGTCCTTCTGGACATCTTCAAACCGGCAAGACGAAGTCATTCGGAAAGCACCACAATCAATAAACACCAGCAGCGAAAGTAAATAAGAATATAAACAAAAACAAAAGTTTCGAAGTGGGAGAGGCGCGATGGAGAAAGACAACAAAGACGAATGCCGGGAGAGAAAATTGAACACGAGGAAAAGTTGTAAACAAAACACCGCCACAAGTTTTCTCCCCTTGTTGTCAACTTCACTCGCATTGCCCACTGAATCCCGTGCAAGTCCACAGTCCAACTCTCCTACTTCATCTCGCACTTCACAAATTGCTGCATTACTGTTGTTTAATTGACTTATTATTTGGTTTAATTGAGATTTATTGACGAAGAACGTTATGCAGGCTATTCGAAGCGCAGTCGGGGCAGCGAGGGGAGTGTCGGTGAGGTTATCTACTGTCACAGGCAGCCGAGGAGTCGGCGAAGTAAGTCGACGGAATTATGAAACTCTGTCAGTAAAAACAATAGCCCCGTATGTTTCTCATGTGGAAATCAACAGGCCAGATAAGCTGAATGCGATGAACCAGGCTTTCTGGAGGTGAGGACATAATAATATTATTTCGATTATCATAAGTTAAGATAAGTTTTACGGAAACCGAGGTCTGTGGGGATATCATATTTTTATTACGCTTTTAGGGAAGTCCCAGAATGCTTTCAAGAGCTTGCGGAAGATGATAAATGTCGGGCTGTTGTGCTTAGTGGAGCTGGAAAAATCTTCACTGCCGGTATGAATTTCAAAGAAGATTTAATTCTAATGTTTTAAACAGTTAAATTGTGTATTAAACTATTATTTTACTGATCCTATTGTTCTTCAATACAGGGCTCGACTTCTCAGATATGGGGAACCTTCTTGCTATAATACAAAGTGATCAAGACGTCGCAAGGAAGTGTAAGAAACTTTATAAGTTGGTGAGGGCCTACCAAGATGCATTTTCATCGCTGGAGAAAGTAAGCTGCTGTTTGTTCTTTGGCATGTACGGAATTTTATAAACATTGCTAGATTACATGGTTCTCCGGTATATAATTGATTTGCAGTGCCCGAAACCAATAATTGCTGCCGTACATAATGCCTGTATAGGAGGAGGATTGGACATTATTTCTGCTGCAGATATTCGTTACTGTACTGCTGATGCTTGGTTTCAGATTAAGGAAGTTGATATAGGTAAGTTTAAAAATAACGCAGAACTAGAAATGTTTGTTGGTGTTTCATTGTAAGTATTATTTTTTTAATGCCAGGTCTTGCTGCGGATGTGGGCACTCTTCAACGCCTTCCTAAGATAGTTGGAAATGACAGTTTACTTCGGGAATTGGCATATTCTGCAAGAAAAATGTACTCTGATGAAGCTCTCTCTATGGGACTTGTTAGTAGAATTTTCCAGGATAAATCGAGGTAAATAAAACATTTTAAAGCGTCTTTGGTGGACTGCAGAATCTCTTTTGAATCATGGTTAGTATTAATATGTTACTGCACTTTTTTCACAGCATGATTGACGCTGCAGTAGCAATGGGTGAAACTATCGCTAGTAAATCTCCAGTTGCAGTACAAGGAAGCAAAATTCACCTTGTTTACGCAAGAGACCATACTGCAGAAGAAAGCTTAGAATATGAGGTAAGGAATCTTCCCGTACTATTATTGCCGACTTTGTTTAACAGTATACAGAGTATAAACTGAATTATAATTTTTGACCTCGAAGGCTGTGTGGAATGCAACAATGCTGCAAAGTGAAGATTTGATTAACGCAGCAATGGCTCAAATGAATAAACAAACCCCAAAATTTAGTGATTTGTGAAGACTTGAAGAAATTTAAAGAGATGTTTAAAAATATCTTGGTGCTTGGACTTCATACCGTGATTCGTGACTCTAACTGTCAACATCAAAAATGACTGATTAGGATTTCCCATTCAACTTTTCTTCAAAAGCCTACGAAAAGTGCAAACCAAATGACTACGTCTATCTTGACAAATATTCATTCTAATTGTTTAACCCTAGTTAAGTCAGTTAATTGTATTTGTTGTAACAAGAACACTCAGCAATTCTTAAGGAATTATAGCCTGTGGCTAAATTCTGTTGGGGTGAGCTGAGAGAAGACGATTAAAGGAGCTATCCGCTTGCAACTTACACGTGATACACTTTCATTGACTTGTATTTGCGCTAGTACAATGTAGAACAGTATACACCGTCCTCTATAATGTATACTCTACTTAAGTAATTGTAATTAGGGTGAGCTGAGCTTCACTACTACCACCAATGCCCAACTTAGTGAACGGTATAGTTTAGTTAGTAAATAGAGAAGGACATGAAAGCCTTTTTCACCTCATCTTTTCAGATTGGGAGTGTGTAGGCTGGGTCTACTGTTAGTTAGTTATACTTAAAACTTAACACTATATTTCACATTAAGAGAGTCATCATCATTTGTCTCGAGTACGATGAATGATTGAATGACCATCAGCTACGCTGCTCCGCCTCGAAGAAGGTCAAACGAGCCATTGACAAGAAAAATGCGATAATTTGATTGTGAGCAATTCAAACTTCATTTACCCACTACACACCCACCCACAACATCTTCCATTCCATTATTCCGTCATCTCTATTTTTACTCGATTTAGGGAAAATTTTCTACTCAACTCAACCAAATAACCAAAGTTATACAGTCTACCGCAAGAAATATAATATTATTTTAAGATATTTGTAATTTTTACACGAGACGAACGAGAACCAAAGCCATTAAAATACCTTTTAATAGTAGGTAAGCCAAACCCATCAATTAGAAGTGGCATTTTACTATTGCTCGTATCAAAATTTGATAAGATAATAATAATGTGTTTTTTCTCTTTTAGATTTTTCTTCTGAAAGTGAAGTACAACTGTGCAACATAAATACTTTACATTCCTTCGTTACCTAAATAAAAGTTTGGACTGGATGATTTTCTACCTACTAAATGAACGAACGAACGATATTCGCCAGAAAACAGCTTGAAATTATTGGATGGTAAATTATTAACAACTTTGATGAAGTCATTGTGTTGAAGTGATTGATTTATAGACTTGACGTATTGCATGTGCCTCAGATAAGATATCTCTTGTCTGTTGCCGACGAAATTCTTGTTGTTCCTGAACTTGAGATGATGTTGTGACAAGTTTTAGCAGTTGAGTTTACTGCTCAGGTGCTAACGGAGAGTTCAGGGACAAACGAAGATTTAAAGGCGAATTTTGGAGTTAAGACCGAAAAAAAGAGTGCAGTGTTTTCAATTTGTGAAGTAGTCTAATTCTTAATTGCTACAATGGCTGACGAATTTGACACTGACCAGTTGGTGGAGTTTTGCCAACGTCTTGGACTAGCTAAAGATGGATATCTGGATGAAAAAGAACTTGCAATCGTGTGCAATTGTATTGGCCTTCAAGCTCCTGAAGAGGTAAACTTCTTAGTTATTACTAAATTAAGTGAAATTAGAGTTGACTTTACGAAAGTAACTAAATTGTAGTGAAATCTCCTGATAATCTTTATTTTAGTGACTATGATTTTGCTTTTGTATAAGTATTGGGATAAGTATTTAAAAAATAATTGTATGTTTAGATGATGAAAGAACTTTTCGAAGAATTGGATACTGACAAAGACGGAAGGGTCTGCTTAGAAGAATTAAGTCAAATGTTGAGAGGTATGCCGAAGAATCCCCCATCGCCGGAAAAATTAAAGGTCGGGCAGATTTTCCCTTTTAACTCAAAGATTCCCTTCGAGATTCCGGGTTTAATTCAAAGTATACTGTGTAGAAATTTGGAGATGCTTCGAATGCGCTTAGTTCTAGTCCCCTGATGGGATCACCGGCGAAGAAAATGCTGTTTGCTGATTTTACCAGTACCGTCAGTGAAAGTCGGGGTGCTTTTTCCATACTAGATCCTCACAACTCCGGGTAAGTAATGCTTTTGTCGCTGTGTGTTTCAACAAGGCTATTTTTTACGAGTTTTCTTTTATGTATCGTTAGATTTACAAAAGTTGGTCAGGTGTTAGATATGTGGTCACAACTTGGTATTAGCACAGAAGACGGAATCAGAATTCTGAAAGACATGGGGTTTAGCTCTGGATCCAGAACGAATTCGCTGAATGTGCAGGTTTGTGACATGATACTTATGAGTTTCTCCTGAGATGGACTTCTAAGTGAACAGCCTTTAAACAATTTGTAGGACTTTAACAAAGCAATGGAAGACGAAACAGACAACATGAAGGATGCTATACCGTTGCTAGTTCAAACTGCTCTGATCACATACAGAACGGAGACACAGTATCTTAGGTACGTGTTGATTACACTTCTGTATCGCAAACTGATTACTTAAAGTCAGTGATAACGTTGATTTTGATAACAGATCGGTTTGTGAAAGCATGGAGTGTGAAAGGGACAAGCTAAAATCTGATGTGCTCGAAGCACATCAAAGATCATCGCTGTTGGCGCAAGAAGTTGACGAACAAAACAGCAGACTGGAAAAGAATAGCCAAATGTTGATTCAAAAGATGGAATCTAAATATTCAGAACAAATTCACGAGCTGCAGCAGAAGTTCTTGTCAGAAAAGGAATCACTGCAACAAGCACTGATGCTAGCCGAAGCCCAATTGAGTACATTACAGGAAAACGATGCCAAGTTAAAGTCACAAATTTTGAAGTTGAACAACGTGAGAAATCAAAAATCTAATATGATATTGTAATTGAATTTGTGGACGATGTACATGTCTTTTACTATTGTGTACAGGAAAATTCCTCGCTTGAGAAAGAATTGCAGAACCTTAACAATGAAATACGAAGCTTGAACAGAACTAAAATTCAATTGGAGAAGAAAATATCTCGTTATGTAGATCTAGAAAACAAGGTACAACAAAAATCATGTGTAATTTCCGCATTCAGCAGCTGACTTTATATTTTTTTACAGCTGCTTGAAATGGAACGAAAAAATTTAGAGATTCTAACAGACAACGAAGAAAAACTAGGAAAAGCTTTCGCTGAGCTGCAGAACCTACGAGATCAAAACGACGAACTCACCGCTCAGTTAGAAAAAATGAAAGATTCTGTGAAACTGTCTCAAGGAAAAAGATTGACCACTAACAAAAAGCGTAAAGGATCCAGGGTGTCATCAATGTCAGATGGCATAGAAAGAATGGAAGAATGCCATGATAGTCCGTTGGAAAAGATAGGAAAATTTCATTCAGACTTCGAAATGAACATCTATGCTGATGGTGTGTGCGCTTAGTGATTTGTTCATTTTATTCTTTTTACTATCTACTGTCTCCACGTCTATTTTCACCCTGTGAAAACAATTCGAGGGCAAGAAATGTCAGATTAAATCAGGTTCCTTGATTTATTTAGATCCTGAGGAATTGGAGAGTTCCATTGATGCGTCATGCAGCCAACCGGATTCTGGCAATTTTCCAGCCCCTGTGGCAATAGTAAGTGGGAAAACTTTGTTGTTTCATGGTTGTGTATTGCTTAATTTTAACTGCCGTGTTTTTGATTACTGTCACTTGTAAGCCTCTATAACCTTAAACTAAAGCTCAAAACACCAGGTCTCTTGAGTTCCTAGTATGTTAAGCTATTAATATTGTTGCTTCTTCCTTTCTTTTCTATAGAGTTTGGCAGCTTGCATGGGTGAGAGCTCTACAGACTCCCCACAATCATGTCCTGAGGATTTTCGAAGTAGACCGAATCACGTTGTTAGTGTTCCGTTGCTAAATGGAAAATCTGACCCGGAATACGAAACATTAGAAATTGAAATGGACACAGTTAAAGAAAAAATTGCCACTATTATTTCTGAAAAGCAACATCTGCTAGAAGAGAATCTCACATTGAAATCAGAACTATACTTGCACGTTGACAACAGACAGGACGACATGCCTGTGAGTTTACCTATTGAAATGGTACATTCTCCGAATTTCAAGCGTGTTCAGTGCACCGATGCATCCAGTCAAACGTCAGAAGACTTACAAGTTCCAGTATCATCTTCCACCGATAGTGAACTCATCAGACAGTTGCGAGAGAGAATTTTTGAGCTGGAAAGTGAGTCCCTGAGAACGAAGGCTGATTTCGAAAATGAACGGAAGGAGTTGAAAGATCAGTGTGCAGACTTAGAAAGCAGTTTGGATCTTTTGCGAGTTGAATATGAAAAGTGCGAAGATTATTGGCATGATAAGCTGCAAGAAGCTCGAGATCTTTACGACCAGGACCGAGCTGCGTCTGACGAAAAGTTGCACGATTTGATTCAGAAGATAAAAGAATATGACGAAGCATTTATGCCAATGATGCAATACGATAAGCTTCCTCCAATCGAAGAAAGGGCAAGTTTGGAGCGTCAAGTAACAGATTTAGAGGAGGAATGTGAAGGACTGAGACTGGAACTTAACTCAATTCGTCTAGATCAGGACACTGCTATTACAAGTTATCACAAGCAGTTAGAGGTAAGCTAAACTGCTATATCGAGGCAAAAATTACCTCCGATCCGATTATCTGTCACAAATCTCAACCCTTCGTGTACTTTATAGATGCGAATGACTGAAGAATGCAGCCGATTGGAACAGCAAGTGTCAGCTCTTACAATGAAATGTAAAGACTATGAAAGCCGTTTGAGTTCCTTGGCGGAAGAAGGTAAAATAATCAATACTGGCTGATGGGTTTAATAATGTTTGAGTCATGTAAAACCAATAATATCTTTGTTTAATTCAGAACAAAGTACATTGGAAGAAAGTGGAATGATGGACATGCTGAAGGATCGGGTGCGACAACTAGAATTCCAGATGAAAAATCAAGAAGACAAATACAAGTATCAAGTAATGCAGCTAGAGCAAACATGTAAGGAGAAGGATGAACAGCTCCGATTGGCCGCAGTAGAAGTAAGTATGTGAATTAGACTATAAGGCGTTGATAACTCCACTCAAAATTATGAAATCAACTGAATGTTGTGCTATGCGTAGGTCACTAAATCATCTCCATCTCCGCAACCTCCCCCGCAAATCTGGAAGGAAGAAGTAGATCCGCGGGATAATAAATCTAAAAGTCTCCTGGAAATGTTACATCAATCCAACGTTGACGTAATGTCCATTTGGCCCCAAAGATATGCCAACCAAGATAAGAGTTCTAGCTTGCCATTTATTCCAGTATCGGAACAACCCTATACATACACCACTGTAAGAATACACCTATTAGCCATTTCCACTTGTCCTTTCAGCTATCGGTTAAATCTTTTCGTATCCCCGTTTGCATCATTCTCGTTGCATCGGTTGAGTGCAAAATTAACCAGCCGGGTGGAGTAATTTTTGTGATAATTTTTAGGGTGGATGGGGTCCATTGAACAACGCATATCCTCAAGATATTTGGGGACCCCCAATGCCCCCACTTGCCCCTCAAGGGAAGAAGGCTTGGTGTCATGTTGAACTTGGATGGCTACAAGCTCTTCGAGCAAAATTAAAGCAAAGGGAAGATCAATGTTTTGCATTGCAACGGGCATTGCAGCAAAAGGAAAGAGATACTGAGAAGTTATTCTCAGGTGGGCCGTCTGCTTTACCTTGTACTTAATTCGTATCAACCAGAGCTTCGTTTGAACATTATTTTCAAACTCTAATAGAACTCAGATATAAACACGATGCAGAAACCGCTAACTGGGAGGGATTGATGCACGCTAGTCAAGAACTTGTCAGACAGCAGGCCCTGAAGCATAAGGAACAAGTAAATACAACTAATTAATCCGTGTAATTATTGCGGGGATTGTTACAGTTTCTATACTGTTACTTTATTATGCATTTACTTTTTCAGGCTGAGAAATTGGCTCATTCAGATATCCTCATGAAGGATTTATGGGTAGAAAATTCCAAACTAATGGCAGCTTTGAGTTCAACGGAACAACGAGTGATGCACCTAGAAAATTTACTAAAATATCAGATGGAAAATAACTCCGCAAACATTCAACAAACCAAAAACAGTTCAAATCAGATGCCTTCACCATCCCCACGTAGCCTTCAATTCCATCCACACAATTTCTCCACCTAAGTAGCCTTTCACAATATTCCATAATTGAAATTCATAATCCTGAAGAACTGAAAGTTAAAATCCCCATTTACAAATGAACACTAATACCGGAAATACGTGTTGTGACATGTCAAGTAGTAACTAATGTATTGTAAGGTTAATTAAGGAGTTCCTTACTGTTTGATGTTACACGTAGTCCATTGTTGTTTTGTGTTTTGTTCTATGTTAATTTGTCATTCGTAAAATGAAACTAATGTGATAAGTAGAAGAACTGACTTAGATTTCTGTACGTATAAAGAGGTCTATATGTAGTTACCAATTTCCGTTAATAATTTATACTCATCGTCATCGTTAGATAAATGTGTAGGTCTAAGAAGTAAGCTAATTCTAGTGATTCGTGATTCCGGAATACTTTACACACTACATACATTACCTAATCTAACTGATTTCCAAAAGATTGCGTTCAAGTTTTATGCCATAACTATAACTTCTCATTTTGTTATCATGTAATCCTCTCAATGTGCTCTAACGTAACTGTTAACCATGTGCCTGATAATTAGAATTAAGGGGTTAAAAGTGTTATTGTTGATATCGGTATTTCGGAATCACAAGTAAGTTATTGTTATAACACACACACATATTAAGTGCAGCTTACACTGTAATTGATTCCATCCACTTATCTATAATCATAAATATTGCCTTGTGAAAATCAAGTGATGCAACTAATCGATCAAAAGCAACCAGGAATAATACTAATTTTATTAAATCTTGATAAGCACCAGAACACTATTGGTATCCTCAAAGCTGATGATGCACAAAATTAATAATTAGCCACCCTAATTATAATACATATTTTTTATAAATAAAAATCAGAATGTCAATTTGAAGTCTTCGTGTGGTTCCTCTTTGGTGGCGTTTTTGTACATGTGGTACATGCCGTAGCATAAGAAGGCACAAAATATCAGGACCACGGCAATTGCTGATGATCCTCTGTTTTCACTACGAAGAGCTTTTAACTGCTGTTCTTGATTTTTAACCATTTTCCTCAACTCAATCACGTCCTTTTCTCCATGTTCTCTGAAACATCAAAAAAATTTCAAGCAAACTCACTCATGATTTCTGAGAAGATACATATGTCGTTTTTTGCACCTTTCATCGTTAGTCATCGCTTTGTACTTCAGATTTCTTTCCAGAACATCCAGTCTATGATAACATCGCTTTATTTCTTCCTCCGTTGCGTCGATCTACATTAAGATGAATTAACCTCAATAATTACAAGCGTAATTATTAACACGTACAATATACTTACGTCTGACATAATTGATCTTCCTTCCCCAGGATTAGTCGTCATTTTACTGTGTAGGCCGCAATAAATTGATGACGATGATTTGGAATTTCCAACTGCTTGGAATTTGGAATGTCACAGGAAGTTAACCTGAAAAAATAAGAAAGACATTTTAATCATCATAGCTTCATTCATCCGACGTAGGTCGTGAAGAGCTTAACATTGTTCGTGAGTCAATAGTTCACTGGCAGTGTCAGCAATGTCAAGTCAATGAAGCGTTTTAAGCATCCAACAGATTCAGACGCGTTCTACATTCTGCCTATTGCAGATCATACGTACCTAAAGTAGAATATATAGAGTTTACTTTCTGCGTGGGTTTAAACAATCTGTTTCCTATTTCTTTCATCTCCTTACTATCATTTAAAGACGTTTCCAGCTATGACACCACATGTGATCTAATTTTGATTGCGAACAACTCACCGAGAAAAACACACACACACACATGAACTCAACCTCATTCGAAAACTTAAGCATACAAAATACAGACCGAAAGGTGACTCAGATATGAAAATGAAGAGATCCGAAAAAGAATCTCTCTCTCTATTCTCCTTTAGAGCAAAACTCATCTAGATATTTCTACTTCCCAGAAATCTATTTTCTCCCGAGTGGATTAAGTTTGATATGAAATCATGTCATTTTACTATTAAAGGAAAAGGACAAGTTGAGGCTTGTGTACAAATACAAAGTGTCATTTACAATCCATTCATGTACCCAACGGAATAATTATCACAGAACTGCAGAGAACGAGCTCGAAACCATCTTAAACTTTACATTTTGTATGCGTAGATATCCTACCAACTGTAGAAGGTAGCGGATCGGTTCATATGATGCAGCCGTACGAAAGGAGAAAAGACATAACACGTTATTAGTCTTATATCCTCGGTACTTTAACTCGAAAGTCTTTTTCGAAACCGATGAAGAGTTAAGTAAAGGAAAGATACTTGAGAGAGAGTTCGGTGCGACCCGATAGTCGATAGGAAAGACCGAATGCACGAATGCACCGATATCAGCAGTGCCAAATTCTAATTTTAGTCAGCAGTTTCGAACACTGCGCTCTGGTATCCATCCCACAGAGAGAGAGAGATGCTCCGTTTCTTCAAAATGTCTGAGAACTTTTTACTATTTATGAATGCATGCATTAAAGATTATCTCCGGCAGTATACATGCAAGTGGTGAGAAGAAGATCTGATGTGTAAATGTGGAGGTGAGCTTTACAAGCCGGCATTTCGTAAGACTTATCTAAATCTTCTATACTAATCTAGTAATCTTACAAACCTACACTGTACAAACATTTCAACTCGCTCTGCTTCCTCCAATCATAAAAACTTCCGTCTCACTAAAAGCCTCCACGAGAGATTCTGCAACTTCATCCTAATTTTTATTAGAAATATAGAACACACGTTAGCATATTAACTTTTAAAACTCTCTCACAGATACGGACACACATTATTCTTGTCAACTAACACGTAAATCGCATATCTCCTAACTTGATGATCGTGAGACGTTAAAAGAAGAACTGTAAACCCCCGAGACGACACAAACTAGCTCAATATAAATTAGCACGAGAGAATTCATATAATCTCTCTACTTCACAAGAGTGGATGTCTCCAAGAAGTTGAAGCAGTTCAAGTGGTGAGGACATCTCAACTTCTCAACTGTTTCCATTAAGTGAAAAAACCTCTGGTGACATATTGATTGCACTTGGATGTTTACATACAATTAGAAAATGAATAGGAAATAACAACTTCTGGGACGGAAGAAGTGAAGGAGTGAAGGCAAGTTGAGTGGGACGGATATTGTGGAAGTGGAAGACTTACACGGAGATTCGAAGATATTCTCTTAGGAAAAGGAAGAAAAATTGTGTTGGGAATCTTGGAAAGTTGGAACCTTTGGATTGTGTGTTGGATCCTAAAGTGGTTCTCGTGGAAGTGTTTCATGTGGAAACTGAGTGGATAAAGTGAAGTAGAATACACTGGAAAGCAATAAGATAATCGACAATGTCCCACGGACAAGGACCTCCTGGGGGTCCTCCAAGGTGGCCAGGACCAGGAGGTCCTAGTCCTCGACCTCAGTCGCCTTTCAGAGGTCCACCACCACCGAGACCGGGATGGGCGTCGCCTATTCCCCTGAGGATGACTCAATCCCCACCTCCCTTTCTCATAAGGTACGCTTTTGGGTCTTCGAAGGAAGAGTTTGCAAGAAATCTGGAACTACTTAATGAATATGAATTGAAATGTGTCTAACTGCCTACAGGCCTATGGTGGGTGGGCAACCTCACATGAGACCGGGATCACCGGCTCCACGAACTGGGTCACCAGTTCCTCCATTCGGACCACCACCACCAAGATGGAGTCCTTCACCAGGAACTCCCATTCCCCATCCGATGTCCCCTGGCACTCCGATTCCTCCTCATATGATGGGCCCTCGACCTTTCTTCAGGCCCATCATTCCTGTGAGTCCCTTAAAAGACTCACCCTTTCTGCATCAACTCTTCCAAGAGTTCCAACATCTAGCTCTAGAATGACCCTAACTTTATGCTTGCAGAGTCCAAGTCCACCAGTAGGATTTCCACCGATGCCTCCCCCACCGCGAGAAATATTCAGCCCGGATTTCAGTATGCAACCAAGTTTCGACGTGGAAATAGTCTATCCTCCTGGAATGGAACCGCTCATGAGACAAGCAACTTCAACAAGTTTAGCTCCCGATGATGATGAGAACGGACCCTCAACTGCCGACATAATCGCTGCTCAATCTCAAGACTACATTGACGAGCGTCTTGCGGAATACCAGGCCACAATCCAGCATTTGCAAGGTCAGTTCTTAATGAGAGATTCCGTAAATTGCCTTCAAAGGTCTTCTCTACTGCTTTACTGGCTTATTACCCCTACAACCATTAATGTGTGAGTTTCTCGAGTGTTCGTGTGACTAATGTCAACTGCCTACAGCCTGCAAATTGGCACAAAGAATTTTTATCATTATCATCATCCACACCGACTACAAAGTACGGACTATGAATACTCTGCGTCTACGGACAATTTTGTTGTTAATTCTTAGGGTTCCATCGAATGACATAAATTGATAATGAATGAACTGTGGAATCCTTGATACTCTGGACTAATTAGAATTGCTTAACCAGCCAAAATAAAGTGTACGCCCAACCATTAAACAAAAGAAGGTGAATATCTGATACTCTGATACCCACGATGATCCATCACTGCAACCACCCCTGCTACTTCTTTTCTAAACTTTAATGCACTATAAAATAGAATATTAGTGTAAGATGAACGTACTTTACAAGATAAGATACCTTCACGTTAGTTATCCATGTGTAAAAACGATATACCACTTCACTTTATTCACTCTACCCGTCACAGACTACAGAGTGTGTGGCTTTCAGCCAAAATGTGAAATGACTGAAAACTGAGCCGCAGATCTTGGTAAAAAGTTTCGAGATTTCTGAATGGAGGTTGTAGAGAAGTTGCGTTTGTTGCATTAGAGTAGTAATCATCATTTACAACGAGAGAAGCAAATGTGGTGTTGATGTACACGGAGACAGAGATCGAGGAAATGATTACACGCGTCCATTCTCCTCGACTAGTCTTCCAAATAATCTTTTAATTGTTACTTAGACATTTACTATTTAAGTGTGAAGGTCTTCTGACGTCATAATATTTATGTGTAAAGGATGTAGCTATATACGTAAATGGAGTAATCTAATTGTAAGTGTAAGTCATGCGAGGCTCTCCCACAGAATGAATTCTTCCGGTGAAAGCATCCGGAAATGAGGTCATGTTTCTCGTGTATCTCGCTAAATGCCCGACCACACCCAATAAACTAACATTCCAGGGAGATATCCTATCGCTTGCAGATGCTTGTGAGTCTAACACACACACAGAAATTCAAAATTTGATTACCTCGTGGCCTCCACACTAGAACTGTAATATATAGGTCAATTTGGATAATTATGTGAAAGCAACGTTAATCTTTTCTGGCCAAATCTAGACACGCTTACGAGTGTCAGTGGATATTTTAGCGTCGAACCAAATGAAAGTGTAAAGTGAATCGTTGGCACCACTGCCACTGTAATGTGTCACTGGGTAATAATGAACAACTTTTAAAACCATCTCGGCGAATCTTTCGGCTTCATTATAATCTTTCTTTTTACATTTAAAAGGTATCATAAATCTTTTGAAAACGGTTTTTCTACATTACTATTTGCTCCAATCTTGTTTCTAGTGTTTACTTATCTTCGTTTTACAAATAGTTTACAATTTTGAAGCTTTTAAGTGTTGAAAAGCTCTAAAAGTTTCATTCATTTTCCTGCGATAATGAAAATGTGTTTCAACTTTAACGCTGTCTACAGCGAATACGGAAAAACTATATTCCCACAATTTAACAGGCAATTTTATTTCCAGGAAATTTCTACTTTTAAAATTAAAATTGTAATGAATGCACACTATGGCCCACCACATTTGTTTCTTTAATGTATATTATATCTCCACTTAAGAAAAGGTCAATTTTTGAAGCCAATTTAAATGATAAAGAGCACCAAAGTGATTTCGACTGTATACAATTTACATTTTTTCACGTCTTTCGATAAAATCGAAATAGAATGAGAAGATTTTGTCGAAAACAAACACAAAAGTACATACCGGCTTTGAAAATTTTGATTCAATCCCACGTTCCAGAAACTCGTACAAACTAATGAACTAATGTTCCCTCTAATGATAGTAATGAATGACAAGCCTCACGCACATGAAAACAAATAAACTTTAACTTTTAAGACAAATAAATAAACTAAAGTGGAAACTGACAGTTTTGAGGATCTGTGAAAATAAATACGGATTAGGAGATAGTGTCACTCATACCCCAATCTTCCTCTCAGCTGCTTTTGCTTAGGGTAGTCGGATTGCACATATTATGCAGTTTAAAATTCAGTTGTATGCATGTGTGAACTTAACAGGTCTAAAGTCAGGTTTGGATTTAAATGCCGCTCAGGTAAGAAAGGCGGATGATGAGTTAGTGTGGGTGGGACTACCACAGAAGGCATTGTTGTATTTTTTAGCGAATGAACTGATATAGAATAATGTGAGAGATGTCCTTCAACCATGTGCTGCTGCTGTATAAGATGAATGTGAATGCATGTGAAACTGATCCCTCTGCAATTTGTGCGAGTATATCCAGCCAATCCAGCCCGACGCACATGCACGGGGAATTTGTTGATGTTCTTATGAGAGAGAGGACTTCCTATAGAGCATCAAATTCGCAATTCGCAATCGCGAACCCTTCCACGAGGTTTTTGGGAAATTCAGGTGAAGTGTAACCTCATTTCTTGGCTCAGCTGCCTTCGTCGTATCATGGGAACCGTCCTGGCCAAACAACCACTTTGCATACAGAACACTATGCATCAATTTATTCCCATTAATAAAAGCTTTACTATTATTGTATTCGAGTTGTGTGCAGTTTAAATTGCACTCACACACGAGCCAAACAGTCTGACGAGGAGTGTTGTGGCAGTAGAAGCTGACAGTGTGGCTTAAATTGTGTGGTTTTCTGTGCAAAAGTGCAGATTGTTATTTTGCACGAGACGAAGTAACAGAAAGAAGGTGACATTTAAAGGTAAAAATACATTTCATGGGATTTGCGTAATACTTTTAATTCACAGATTATCACAAAATACAGCAAAAATGTATTAATTGAAGTAAGTAATAGGGGTTTTTGAGAAATGTTTATATCATAACTAATGTATTTTAATCAAAGTGTAACTTTTTAATCGAATGTCAAAGGGAATCTTATCCCATGTACTTTATTCGAAAGAGGAGTTGTAGATTAACCTGAGTTTGACACATAGTCAAATAAACTATTGCGTAAACAAGATTTTAGCATTGAATTATCGGAGTTACGTGTACAGTCAACAGTGGTCTAGTTTTCGTCTAGCCTTTTAGACAAGCTTGTTTGAGCACAAATTAGAAATGGTAGGAGTTGGAATAATTGAGGAAGTCAGGAAATCACATAATTCATATTGAGATAAAAAGAAAAAGCTACATGGCTGACAGGCTTCGTAGAAGGTTCACAATTAGGTCTTTGTTGCAAATTGCAATTGCACATTCTTCTCAATATCTTTTCGAGTACACAAACCTCTTCGTGGTTGAGACTTCTAAGTATGAGACTCGAGATGTGCAAAACCAGGGCCAGTGACCATAAAAAATATCACCTACTCTTGTGGTTTTTGTGGAAGACCATTATGTCCAATTAAATATGCCTGTACTATTGTACTAGGGTGTGTGTTTCGTCTCCTGAGTGTGTTGTCTTAAATTAGTCTTCCTTTGGGTTTTGGCAGGGCAAAGTTTCACCTTTCATGCAGCCGAATTCTTTAGTGAATATACAAAATAATATTTCTTCGCAGAAGTTTCAAGTGCAGCGTTTATTAGTCACGGCTAGCCTTTGGGAATTTACAACACTGCCACTTCTGTCACTTATGACTTCTTAAGGTTGTCTGCTTCTTGGAAAGTTTCGTGTATCGTGTTCCGTATGAAAATAGTTTTGACTCAAACTGCAGCCAAATCTTAAGTTGAAGTAAGTAAACTAAAAGAATTAATTCACGGGGTGCCTCATGAAATTCTCCAATACTGAGTGACCGCTAGGCAGTAAATCACTTGCATGCTAGTGTACTAAGTACAAAAGCTAACTTCTATCATCTTCATCCTACAAGTCATTATCGTCACGATATTGCACTGGCACTCTTAGCGTTTTCACTTTCCATACACACAGAATTGAAAAAAGTCTTCACGCTGTTTGCAAGCCAATTTAATTATTTTCTGTACGTTTAAGAGTATCGAATGTGTCATAAATAATCATTCGTACAAATTGTGCAGTTCCCTGGAGGTTTGTCTGGCTGGAGTCCTGAAAGTGAGACATTAAAGATAGCTGGAGGAATGTGAGCATGGATTCACAAACTTGTGTAATATTGTACTAGGTCATGTTCGTGTTCATGATTTTCTTTCCACGCAAGTCTTCCCTATTCTCGTGCCCTGCAATTATCTTCCCAACCATCAATTTGCATAATCCGGTTTGTGAACAGCAAACCTCTGGAGCTTTGTAGACAATTATGAGTAGGCGTTCACAAGAGTTACCAAATCGCTGCAGATTAGAACAAGAAGTAAAAGGATCATTCTTTTTAGAAATTGATTAATTCAGTGACGCTGATGAATAATTCGCATCACAGTAAATCAGCACATCTCGCAGATCAGTTAAACCCAAAAAAGCAAAATTCCTGAAGAAAATATGCACAGCATCCATTGAGCCTAAATTAGCATAAAAAATAAATTTCATTTCTTGTCGCGTCTCTCGAGAGTTTTTCTGAAAGTTTTACGAAAAATATTTTTGTTTGCCACAAATATTTCAGCCTTTTTATTTTCTTCTCAACTTTCAACAAGCTTCCCAGTTATTATGCCAAACTTAACAACATAAAACCCATTCCAGGAAAAAAGGGTGGACCGAGAAGTTAGCAAACTCAAAACTCCAAGACTTCTCTAAGCCCTTCAAGCACATTTTGTTTTATGACTTCTGAAAGAATAGACTGAGATTGTACAAAATGGAATACATTTCACTCCTCTCGTAAAACACCGAGAGTACTTTTGCACTTAAAGACATTCTGTTCTCAACGAACTTATTGCAGCCAGTTTACTTGGTCAGCTCTACTTGATTATTCCAAGCTTATTTGAATTGCTGATATTCTCCAATCCTTCCACGCAGTCAGTCACAGAGACACATGGAAGTTTAGTTGTAGCATTGCAGCAGGTAGTTAAATATTAAGTAAGAAGAAGGTCTCTCATCTGACTACATAGTTCTTTACAGAGTACCTGTGTACATCACTGTACTGTAAGTCAGTTAGTGTGCCGCATATTGAGAGACTCTCCACAGTCTACAGTCTCAGGAATCATACAAAACAATTTCTTCATTCAAGTGTTTACACGGCTGAGTAGAGTCTGGGGAGATTCTTCTCTCTATAAGAAGATAATGTTCAGTTCACGATGGTTGCAAAAACTAGCTTGATTGACCTTGCAGGCAGCTAAATAGCCTTTTCTGCCTGTCCACCACACTCGCTGCCTATCTCAGATTATCTTCATGAGAGTTGCATTCAAACTGTCCCCAGTAGTATGAATAACTATCAACACATAATATCCACGTTACTTAACATCTCGTGTTTTCAGTGTTGCGTAGAACGGCCACAGAGCCGGTATGTATTCCCAAGTCTTCTGCTCCATTAAGCCTTTGTGGTTTTGCAGAGATTATTAAAGTCTTCTGAACTTAAAAGTGCATTTGATTTGGTGGTAAATGTAATTTATACATTATTATTGTGAATCCTAACGCATTATCTAAGTGGCATAGTTGAAAACTACTTGAGTGGAATCTGTTACCATCTTACAATATTTAAAACCCCAAGTAAATCATGGAGAGTGACGAACCTGTTCCAATAAATCCAGGAAGAGATCCTCCCGACGATTTAGAGCAGCAGGTTCTCCTTTCTTCTACGGTAGTATCTGACTTTGACTTCGTAGGTGAAAGTGAAGACGGGGACGATGAGAGGTCATTTAGTAGAGGAAATTCAGGAAGGGGAAGAGATAGGAAAAGACATGGAAATAAAAAGCCTGACAATTCAGGAGCCAAAAAAACCCGATCACGAACTCGTTCCAGTTCCCGATCCCGTGTTCTCACAGAAAAAGTGTTGTTTTACGAGCAGGTGTGGCAAGGAAGTCCGGGAAGGTCGCCGTCATTGGATCACCTGGGTCCTCCTGAAACCACCGTTCATTCCATTACAACCACAAAAAGAACCAAGTCCGAGAGATTCCTCGATGAACACCAACTTCCCAAGGAATTCGAAGAACTCGAACGGAAGTTGGAGGAGAAGAGACGTCGCTACAGAAGTGGAGAACGCGGAGGATCTCCGTTCTTAGAAGGAGTTGCACTGCGAAGAACTCCGTCCCGGGAGTTTTTCTCGGATGTCCCGAATTCACCAAGTCCTTCAAGGATGGACGAAGGAAGGAGAAGTGGAGTGACGAGTCCTACTCAAGGGGCTCCGTCATTACTGAGGAAGAAGACAGTGTCTTATGAAGAAGTCTTTGAAGACGCCCTTGGAGATGGAAGGGCTTCTTCTTCGACTGAACCATTCCCACGTGGGAGTGGGCCCAGTCCAAGTGGTGTTGGTGTTGATGGTGCAACCGAGTTTGTGTCGAGGACACTCAGTTCCACGTCAACTTCTAAGCATACCGTTGTGATGACTAAGTATGAAACGAGAAGTCAAGTGATTCCAGGAAGAAGAAGTGTGAAGTATGAAATGTCCGGGGGTGGGGCAACGAGCGACGCTAAATACCGAAGTCGTACGCCTTCCGGATCCGGTGGTGGAGACACTGGAGAACGTCCCACAACACCGACAACCGGGACTCATCGTGTTCTCTCCAATAAAATAGCTAAGTACGAATTCCTCGGAGTGAAAGCAGATGCCAT
This sequence comes from Isotomurus palustris, assembly GCA_034696625.1. Classification (NCBI taxonomy): domain Eukaryota; kingdom Metazoa; phylum Arthropoda; class Collembola; order Entomobryomorpha; family Isotomidae; genus Isotomurus; species Isotomurus palustris. The sequence goes on along the minus strand of JAQGAD010000605.1, from coordinate 3,645 downwards.
AAACAGAAGCAGAACTCCGTCGGGTGGAGGTGCTTCTTTGTCTTCACGGTCACTTGGAGGAGCTTCCCCACGACCGGAGAGAACCTCGTTCATGTCCCCCGGGGGAGGAGCTTCCCCGCGACCGGAGAGGACTTCTTTCATGTCCCCCGGGGGAGACGGTGGAAGAGACCTGCAGCAGCGAAAACTAATTGTTACAACGACTGAAGAAGTAACGACATTCCGAACTGTGAGATCTCCTTCGAGTGGAATTGGGTCTCCAGCAGAGTCCGTGTCTTCTGGGTCATTCCTCAATCAGTCAGGAAGGAACTTCCATGAAGATTTGCCCCACCACCAGAGACAATCCGTGGGTCGTTCTGGTTCAGGGAGTGAAGCCAGCATGAGTGTCAGTGGTGACAAGTTTGATGAAGTGGAAGAGCGGATTTTGTCATCGTCTGTGTCACGGACAAGATCCACTCCAGACCATGGCGGATGGTCGGATGAGTCTGCGGAGTTTTATTCCAAGTACAAGTCTCAAATTGGAAGTGCCAGTGCAGCTGGAAGGTTTGAGACTGACGTGTCTAAAAGTGCCAAAGCCAAATCTGCGTTCTTTGACTCTCACATCGCTGAGATTAGAGGCAAGATTCTCATATTGTCATTAAATTCACAATGCTGTACAATTATGCACTCAGCTTTTACGTGGTCAAAAATGCTTAAGAGATTATTCATGTAAATTGTAAAGTAGACGAGGTAAAGGGAGATTAAGGTTGCTTATCGTACACTTGGTTATTTGTTGCACATTTATTGGCTTTTCGTCGCTTCTTTTTGTAGCTAAGTGAGTTGACCTGGTGTCAACCTTCTGGAGTTGATCTTAAATCTTCTTCTCGTCGTCTACTATGTCGCCTACTCCTGACTGCCAATTAATCTTCATTCATTCAGCGAGAGACTAGCAGCAGGAATAGTGAAGATTTCCATGTTATGATGAGTTGCTCATGTCAATCTATCGCCTTGCTGGGCTCTTTCATCCCAAAATTAAGATTTGTTTTGGTTCGATTTTTGCAATCAACTAAGCGCTACAAAATGTGCCATGACATTGCATGAATAGATTCTTTCATCCACTACTTATCGTAAGAAAAACACATGGAGAATCCACAGACAACACTCTTAATTACAGACAAACCTTAGAATACTCGAAAATAACTCTACCGAGACTGGAACTATCTAGAATCACACAAATCCCATTATTATTAATGTGTTCATCTCTACCTGCCTTAATTCCAGTGTAGTTGGCCAGAAAAAGCTGTCAGTCCAAGTTTGAATTAATGGGCGAAGAAGGATCTAATGCCCAAATAAGAAAGGAATCTCTACGGTGTACAATTCATAATCATACCTAGTCATCCATCGGCTTCAAAGATGTTTTGCATAAACACACAAGACACAATATCAAAGATCAAATAGATTATAACGATACAAGTCACAAGTTGAGGGAACGTCCAGTCTCGAATCGCATGCAAAATACTTTTCTCCCTTCCCAACGTGTTGTTGATCATCATGAGACATAAGACGCAATGCAATTAAACCCTGGAGTGAGATTTCCTTTTATGAGCCATGAAATATTTTTATGAGAACAACCAGGCGTGCATCTCCTATGCTGAGTGATGCGATCTGCACGTTTAACGTTAAAGATCTTTAACTCCAGCAGACATACCTTCTTCACACAAATACAGCCGAGGATTGTCGGACATTTGGCATTCTAAATTCCTATGGGTGTTCTTCTTGACATGCTTTGCTTGCGAATAGGATGAACTGTGAGGAAACATGCATTTCCCGAATCAAGATGGAAGAAAAATATGCAAAGTAGCTGAAGTGTTGTTATAACCTAGCTGAACGAATAGCATAAAACCTCCTCCAGGCTTTATTATTCGAAGCATACAATTAAACTAGTGGAAGTCTCACCGAAGAGAAGCAATAGTAATAGTTGCCACCACACTGGGACTTGTTCTAAGACTAGCTGAGTTGTCTGCGTTTCTTAAATCTAAGGCTTTAGCTTCTTCAATTCTTCAGTAATTTATTAGACGAGCAAATCCATCCTTGAACAACTGCTGTGAGCACTATCCTTCGTCAGTCACAATACAAAAGAATTTCAAAGTAACCTTTGCGTTGTTCGTGTATTAGCTCACTCACTTTCTCTCGTTTAATCTATCACCGATCTCTGACAGACTTTGTGATTGGGAATTATATAAAAGATCTCTGCTGCTTGTATGCAATTCTCCTAAGAAGAGAGATTCTAGAATCGTGAAAACACTCGTGAACATGTAAGCATGTGTAGTTGGCAAGATCATTGGCAATTCTCTCCCTCTCTGAGGTATTTGAACATGAAAATAACCACACAAGAACTTGGAGACCTAAATAACACACGTCTTTCTTATTCTTCTACTCACACACGATCAGTGAGGTTGGTTGGATGTATTTTGCGATGATGATGTCATTCCTCTTGTCATACTCGTCCCAGAGATCCTTCTTCATTTATTTTCATTATGAATCATTGAATTATTTAGCCGAATGGCCGAGAGAATCCATGTCGGTGGTTCTGTTTTATATAAAAAGTTTGTTTGAAACTTTCTGACTCTTTCATTATCTCTCTCACTAGTCTCTACTTAATTCCTATTAAAACTGCACATACACAAACCACACAAAAACTCGACTATACGCAAGCCATAAAACATGCACCGTGCATGCGGCCATGATGCGCTTAACAGTTCCCAGTCTATTAGGTTTCTTTGCAAAACTGTGTAAAGATTAGCATTACACGGAATAGAGTTTTTTCTCTTGAGATTTGTGAGCAACAAATCACACTCGACAGTCTTGCTAGGCTGATTATCAAGTCATTCCTAATCCTACAAGTATTTTCTGCTTATTATTGTTCATGGACTGAATGCATTAAGTGTGTGGAGTAATGTGTATTATCATTGTTGTTCAATTTGCTTAATGAATTAGAGTCATAGTCTCGCAGTAGGAAACTGAAACTCATGGTGCTTTCTGCATTTGAAGTGTCCAGCGCAGTCCGCAGCCATTATACCGGTGGGAATCTCTTTATACTCGAAGTATCTAGTAGAGTAGACCACAGCAGGTGAACAACAACTAAAAAACGAGAGGAGGGATGATTTCATTCAGGATGATGATCAATTTACAATTTACATACACACGTTGTTTTTTACCTTCGAATACGCATTCACGTCCTTGCGAACCGACAATACTCTCAAGTAGGCTCACTCGCTATTCATACATTAATTTAATTACTTTATGATAGCACACTAAGCTTCTACAAGATGATTGTAAACTGTAATAAGAAAAGCTACGAGAACATATATAGTGTAGCTGGTTAATTACCGTCATTCACTTTCATTTAGTGCTTTTTCATTAATTAATTTCATCATTCCAATGCTTCACACAAGATCTCGTGTAGAAGTGTTTATTATCTTTATGTGTGGAGGAAAGAAGATGCATAAGTAAAGGAATTCAATACGAGGTTAATTCATGGTCAGCTTGGGGTGGTTATCATTAGAATAGCCGTTTATTTTAACCACACACTTTGTAACGCCGGGAATGCGCCTAACTTCGATAAGTCCTCGTGGGGATGACGGGTGTAGTAAATTTAATGTTTGTAAG
>JAQGAD010000604.1:0-33140 GCA_034696625.1 Isotomurus palustris | reverse complement strand
AAGCACGTGAAATCGAACCCCGTACCTCTTTGGATCTGGGTGGAGGACACACACACCACGTCTTTAATTAAATGAAAGGGACAGAGAAGAAGGAGGTTAATTAACTCCTGGAGAAGAATAGAGACGACTAGTGAACTAAACTAAATAGCCGGCTGAAAGGAAGGAAGGTTAGCAGTACGGACTGATGTGTTTCTTTCACCACCACCACCACCACTGCCACTATCACCTAAACCACCACCACCACCATCACCACCACCACCAACGTTGCTGGTGTTGGTGCTGGTGCCTCTCCTTCCTTTTAACGCACGCAGGCTATCTTTTTATACCGAGTAAACTGCTTCCTCCGAACCTCCGAACTTACACTCACTCTGGATTGTCTGGATTGTCTGAATGTCTGGATCTGCAATCTCGTCCTTCCTTTTTTACTGCACCAGATGAGATGCGATGTTGAGATGTAGGATATTTGCAGATGCGGATGTCTTCATGGAGGAGAGAGTAGCTGCCACCGCAATTGAAGAGAGTTTGTTGGAGGTTACGGACAATGGGACGATGTGTGCGGGGAAGGTGAGAATTCCAGTGGTGGGAGTGGTGCTTTCCTATGTGTGTCTGAGGTGAGGCACTGTGAGGTCTTTGAGGTGTATAGAAATATATTATTTTAAATAGGTTAGTTTATGTCTGCGTTGGACGGTGGGCAGTTGGAGAGTGAGGAAAGGTGTTCTGAACCTTCCGAATAAGTATGAGAGTGTGGAACACAAGGGTATTAATGTAATTTTGTGACTAGTGGGAGTTATATGAATGTGATGATGATGTTGGTTCGATGGAAATGTGAGTCATTTTATTGGGAGTTTGGTCTTGTTTGGAAGGGAGCAGTTGGCAGTGTGTATAATATTATTATAGTAAGTTTAGTTGAGAGAGAGAGTTTGCTTCCAGAGTATGTGCAGAATGGATTTTACTCGAATGGCATTGGTATTACAATAGCATATATATAGGGGGGATTGCGAAAGGTGCTGGTCCGCTGTTGGTACTTATAGTTTCAGATTCGAGGTGGTGGTCCGTGAGGTTAGCGAAGTTGCGAAAGTACGGGAACGAGAGAGGAGTATTATATATAGGAGTATTGTCGATCGGAGTTCCCGAATTTTCGGGATTCGGTGGTGAAACGCGGGATTGAGAGTACGTAGACGGACTGCAGTAGTCGAGGTTATAGGGACAAAGATTTTTATATGTAACCAGAATCCAGAGAGGCTTTTCAAAGTATTTTATTGAGGTTTGGTGATGATTTGCATAAGTGTTGGATACTTAAATCCAGTAGGATATGGGATTGTGATGAGATGATTAATTCTTTGAAAACCATAATATTAGTATTTTATTTACTTATGTTATAGGGATTGTGGTTTGAAATTTTGAAATCATAAGGCTGGATTTGTAGTTTATGGCAATCTTGGTTGAATTGAAGGTAGGTCTGGAGATACCCGAAGAAGTTTAATGGGGTTGAGGTGAAATAAATTATTAATTTTTTTTGTACATATTGCACAACCAACAATAAACCAAATAAGACCGCATCGATGTCGTTTTTATTACTCTTGCATGGACAGGCATCTTGAGCAATCATCTGAAAATTCCCATATTCCTATTGCGTAAGCCGAACGGACATGGACCCGAACGGGCGTGACAGCGGATGGGTTGTTTTTTTTTATTTATTGTTCCCGTAGGCTCTAATCGTCAATATATACTAACTGGTCTTTCTATTGTCGCTACAAGATGCGCACAAGTAAGTCTGTACGTACATATTATAGTAACTAGAACTAGAGAGTGTATAAAGCTGTGAGAATTTCTTAATCCAGATTTTTCTGTGAGAAAATCAATAATGGAGACTTTAATGGAACTACTAACTAACGCAGTCCAAGAGAAAAAATCCAAAAGAGAAACTGAGTAGGAAACTATTTTGCTACTACTCTATTTCTTAAAACATAAACCATAAAATAGCTTGCCAAAAAGGATAATTAGGAATGTGGCAAGCCCAGAAAGGATGTCTGAAAAATTGTTGAACTAAAATTTAGAAAACAGGTCTGTACGTAAACTAGACGTGTAGTAAGTAAGTAAAGTATTTAGCAGATGTGCCGAATCATTTCCAGATTGATGGAATCTGATGGATAGATGAATGTCTTGGAACACATTACAACTGATCTCGTAGATTCGTAGTCACCTAACGGTGAGAGCAGTTAAGGCCTTAAGGCAAAAAAACTTCCAGGACAAACAGTTTTGTCTTGCTGCAAGATTTTATGATGCAATAGAAATAATTAAGATAGTGAACTTTGTGCAATCGAAATTACATTTTAATATTCACACTTAAAGTTGGACTTAATAAGCGTGCAGTCAGCTCGAAAGACAAAATGCACAGAAAGAATGAATGAATCATTAGTTTAAGCTGAAATACTCGTATCTGTCCATTTACATCCACACTATGGAATTGAACGTGATGAACTTTCTACCTGCACACCGTCACAGCATGTAGGAAACTTTTTAATCACATCGATGCAATTGTTAGCCGTGTCTAATTGTTACTTAATGCTTTGTCTGCCAGTCTGTACAAAACTCTAACTGTGCAGTTTTGTAGTTTATTTTACTACGGTGCTTGCGTCAAAGTTTTTGAATCAGATCGAGAGTAAGAAGTTCACAATATCACAATGCACCAGCTAATTCTTCATCTGTCATTCATTCACTTAAAATTTCTACAAACTGTCATATCAGATCTGTCGAAAATGGGCAAAAACTGAATTAATTTTCATAAAGCAAACAGGAAGTTACACGCGACTATGTAAGTTATTAACACATAATATACACAATGTTGAACCAATTCAAATCTCTAAATGCCTGTGAGTCTGTCTGCGAGTTTCACATGATTTCAAAAATTGTGAATAGACAGACTTATATATTGAATCCCTAAAGTAAAAATTTCATCCGTCCGTAACGAGTCCATTTAAAATTCAATTGAATTATGAAACAAATTCAATTTTTGTTGATGAAAAAAGGAAAAAAACTGACTGTGCAATTGAGAATTAAGATAAGAGTGCATCGTGCAGCATGACGAGTGAGATGGATATTCATTTAATACCTTTTTCTAGCAATTATTCTTGATTTTTGGTAGCTGAATGCATATCTGCTCCATTAAATCATAACATAATGAGATAAGTACAAAGTACGCTATTAAGAGCGTTTAAAGTGCATTCTCTCCGACGAGGTACGAGGTGTAGCAAAGGTAGTTTAAGTTTGTGTGTGTAAAGTGGACCGATGCGATGCAACCTCAAATGACTCGTAATGTTAAGTAAGTAAACTTACATTTACGTCTCTCTACCTTACACACGAGAGTGCGAGTGCTTTTAGTATTTGGTGTATAATATACATCCTAATGACACAGTTTCACAAAGCAATCTTTAAAAATCTCACATCATGACTTTTTCTGACTAAACCAATTTGCTCTTTGTCTTCCTTCCTTCTACCTGAAGAGGTGAGCTTTATTTTGTATCCACTCCGTCTTAAAAGTCTTTTCAATTACTCTATTTCGCTCAGACTCTAAATTTATTTATTTTGTTTAATGACAATTAGTCGTTTCCTATTTCCACATACATCCGATGTCAGTTCGACAACTTGGGTTGTGAGAGGGAGGTCCTGTGGTAACATTAAAAAATGTTGCACATGTGTTTTTGGTGTAGGGAAACCTCATCTTTTGTGATGTAATGGGTCTTTATTCCATCGCATTCCTTCTGAGGGCACAGGGAACGATAACGCTATCACAAAGGCTACACATCACCTAATGGAGCTATCAACGATGTACTTTGGCCATGTTTACACTGTGCACACTTGGGAAGGTCCCTGCTTAAGTCTCCCTGATTGCCTTCATATAAAATGCCTCGTTCAAACTCAGTCTCATCAGTCTTCACAACTACTCACTCAAGACAGTTGAATTCAAAAAGCACAGCTGACATTTCCGATTTTTAACTTTTCGTTTTTGGATTTTGGAACATATCTGAAAACATGATCAACGCAGTAAGTTGTTATCTGATAAATCGCGTGCATTCCTTGTCAGAGACTTTATCCTCATGAAACAGTTTGCTTTGTTTTTCCAGAAACAAATCGTGTTACTTTGCCTTCTTGGCGTGTGTTCACTAGTCATTGCTGGATATGGAGGAGGTCATGGTGGTGGTAATAATTTCAAAGTTACTTCTCAATTGATTTTGTGGGATTGTTATTAAATTGGGGGTTTATAACAGGCCACGGAGGTGGTGGATACGGCCACGGAGGTGGAGGACACGGAGGCGGAGGATACGGAGGTGGCGGTCATGGTGGGGGTAAGTCACACAGTTCTTCTTTCAGCAATATTCATCTTCTTACGTCACATCTACGAGAGTTGGAACTAACCAAATGGGTTCTTTTAGGAGGAGGTGGTCATGGAGGATGGGGTTGGGGTGGAGGAGGATATGGAGGAGGTAATATTCCATAGCAGTAAAATCATAAGATTTATCCCGAATCAACAGAAATTATAAAGTTCGAAATGTCCACTGCAGGTCACGGAGGAGGTGGTTATGGAGGTGGTAAAGGACACGGGGGTGGTGGATACGGAGGGGGTGGTTACGGAGGCGGAAAGGGACATGGTGGAGGAGGTTACGGTGGAGGCGGTTATGGAGGAGGAAAGGGACACGGAGGAGGTGGATATGGGGGTGGTAAAGGACACGGAGGTGGAGGTTACGGAGGTGGTCATGGAGGTGGTGGGTATGGGGGTGGTCACGGAGGACACGGAGGAGGAGGAGGTAAGCAAACCAGTCTTAACATACCCCAGACATTCCCAGTTAGCTTTACGGAAATGTGTCATCAATAACTAAAACACTTATTAAATTGCAGGATACGGAGGATGGGGATGGTCCGGAGGATACGGAAAGTAAATGGAGACTCATAATTACGTCTTTAATGTTCATCAGCAAAGTTACCCTGTTCTCAAAATCATCTTGTCATTAGTCAACTACGAAGAATTAAGGTCCTCGATGAACCCTCAGTTGTCACCAAAGATTACACAATAAAGAAATACAACAAACTAACTAAAACACTCCACGCGTCCTTCTTTCATTCATTCAACCGCCTATATTTTAGCTAACACGTTTGTGGAGTGTATTGCGCAAAACAGAAACCTGTTCAGGATTTTTAGTTCCCAAAAAACACAACAATTTTTAATATCCCAACAATTATGGAAAGTTAACAAGCATAATGATCATTCGATAATAATAATTTCCCAGGGATTCCCAGCACTCACATTTCCTTAATATGGTTTTACTCTTCTCTGCACACGTCAAGAACTCGAGCCGACGGCTCATTTATCTCACCGCACCACTTTGGTAGCCAATAATGAGGAATGATGTGTGACGTGTTTCCGAAGTAATCATCGAAAGTTTTTCGATAATAAAGCGATTCGAATGAGACAGGAGGAACGTGAGCATATGAAGCCATCGCCTTTTCCAGTTCATCTTTGCTGCAGACTCCATTCATTCTTTCTCCAATGATTTGGAACCACGACTTCTCCTTTTTGGACACGCCGTCTGAGAAAGCACATTTGGCTCGAATGCGAACCTCTTCTGGGAGGACGTTGGCTCCTTCAAAGGATTTTCGGAGAAGCCATTTCTCAACTCCTTCGACTGGGACGCGAAGTCGACAGTCCAACTTCAAGTACATGTCGATGAAGTCGAATGAAAGGAATGGACATCGAGCTTCCAGTCCGTGTCGTGCGATTCCTCGATCAGCTCGAAGGACGTCGTACAATCCGATTTCTTTGAGGAGTCTGCAGTTTTCGTAGTGAGAATCTTCGGGAGAAGGTGCCTTGTGGAAGTACATGTATCCTGCACAAAGCTCGTCTGAGCCGTCTCCAATAAGAAGGACTTTGATATCTGTCTCCTCGCTAATCTTCTTTGATACCAAATATTGGCCTACAGATGCTCTGATTGTGGTGATGTCAAATGTTCCTATGGCTTGGATAACGTCTTGTATCGCCCCAAGGAAGTCCTCAGTTGTGAGTTCAAAGTGTGTGTGATCGGTTCCACAGTACTCAGCTACCTTCATCGCATAAGGTCCGTCAGTTCCTCCAGGCATTCCTATAGAGAAAGTCTTCAGTTTCTTCCCAGAAGTCTCTCGGAGGTACTTTGCTGCTATTCCTACAACAAGGCTGGAGTCCAGTCCTCCAGACAGCAGAGCTCCAAGGGGTCTGTCTGCTTGGAGCATATCGATTACGGATTTTTCAAAGGTTCCTCTAATCTACAAGTACATAATAGAATTATTTAGAATACAAAAAGACTACGCTTACACACTTTTAATTGTAGGATTATTTTAATGTATTGATAGTACCTTTTGGCACACAGCAGAAAGGTACTCGTCTCCAAATACGTTAATCCCATTTGGTTCTTTGAAAGCTGGGATTTTATCGAAGCTGTAGTACTGATGAATCTGCTCCACAACAGATCCATCCGATTTCAATACGGCTGTCATGTAGCTTCCTGAATTTAAAATCAAACATTTGTGAATCAACTCTGCATTCTGTTGTCTGTACTATTTCCTAAAAAGTATTTACCTGGAGGAAAGATGTTGATTTTCGACTGGTCACAGACTTTCACAAGTCCTTCGAGTTCTGACGAGAATGCCATTCCATTGTCATCTTCAGCGTAGTACAGAGGCCGGACTCCTGTGGGATCGTGTCCTACGTGGAGAGTTAGCGTGTTGTCCACTTGATTGATGTCCAAGATAATGAATGCGAACTCTCCTCCTTTGATATCTTCGATAAGAGTTTGGATTCCATACTTCTTGTAGATATGCGGGATTACTTCGCAATCACAGTTGGATCGCATTTGAAGATCGTACTTGTCTTTGAGCCGATTGAAGTTGTAGAGCTCTCCATTGCATAAGGTGTAGATTGTTCTTCCTTCCCATTCACACACGAATGGTTGATCTCCATTGGAAGTCATGTCCATAATTGCCAATCGGTGGAAACCCAAGAAGAAGGGAACCATCAGGTCAAACTCAATAAAGTCGGAGCGGTCAGGTCCACGATGCTTCACTTTCAGGAAGGATGCGTACAACTTCGTTTTGAGATCATCTGAGAGATGTTTACGGTGCTTGAGAATGTAGCCCCAAATTCCACACATGGTTAGTTAGTTCTTCTAGCCTTCTTTAATCTGAAGAGTAAAGAACAGAATTATATTAGCAAAAGTTGGAAGACTTCAGTGGAAGAACCACTTGAAACTTATTAGATGACTTGGTAGATAATGTAGGAGTAAAAGGATAAATAAGTCTAAAGATTTTTGCATTCTAATATTGAAAAAAGACATATGGTCTAGACTCTTGACACGTGGAGTAAAATGTGCTTACTAGAATGGGATGACTCAATCCAAGTCTGGCGGAAATAATGGAACAGCCGAACAGGAAACCGGGAGAGTAGATACGAGCTTAGGGAATATCAATATGGTTTGTCAAAGCTGCAATGCACCGGACTAATTGTGAGCTTTCGTGATGCAAGTAACCCTATAAGAGAGGAATAGTTCTGTCAGAGCGCCCAGGAAAGAACTTTCACATCGTTTAGTGAATGAATGCAAGGTAAACCTTTTAAAACAAGCATTGTCGAAATTACCTTGGAATGAATATAAATAATTTCAGATGGTCAAATGCAAAATACTCTGAAAAGTCAGAACTACTGTAGATTATCAATGGATTTACTCGTAGCAGGCTGAAAGACAATAAAGTTTGTTTTAAGGTATATTGAAGATTACATTTGTTTGGACAAACTATCTGTGTAAAAGTTGTGCAATGCTGCAGATCTTCGTCTGTGTACGCTTGTCTGCGTGGTTAATCTACGCAAATCATTTGATTAAACACCTACCTAAAGATTGGTATTTTGTGCTGTAGGGTTTACTTTGTTGGATGAATGAAACCTATGCTACACGCCGTACTGTGTCATTTTCCCATGATTATACCTTTTGAATGAATACAAGATAAAGAAACTATATGAAAAGATTATGAGACTTGAAGTGTCTTACCTACAAATCACAGAGCAGTTGACTCCGAAGACTGTTGTCGAGTGATCGAGAAAAGTAATAGAGAGGCTCTTAATAAACGGAAAGAATGGAAACTCACGAAACAAAAAATTTACCCATATAATGGTTAACTGTCTAGCAGATAAGAAAGGGTTTCAGTAGCTTTATTGGTCATTGGTTTATTCCATTCTGATTGAGACGCGTGGAAATCCACAACGTGATCATTGAATGGTTCATACACTTAAGCATATGAGAAAACCAATCATTCTCTCCTTCTGAATGCTCACCACAGCAGCAGTGTGAATTGAACCGTAATTAACATTCAAATTGCGGACCATGCATTCTTCGTTAAAGATTAAGAAGAGCAATACATTCCTTCTTCGATTCATCGTCTCATTGCTATTAAGGTAGCCGGTCAAAACTTGATCATGAAATCAGAGACTCTGTTCTGTCAGTCAAAGCCGCATGTAATAATTAAATGTTCTATGTTCGACAATCATCTCTTGTGAGCCTAGACACCACAGAAAGGTTCAATTTCATTCTTCAGAAGGCTCCAGTAATCTTAGGTAAATCTGCTCACAGGCAGAATCAAGTTGGCCGAAGGTTGCAAAAGAACATAATGCTGCGGAGTGCATACTTGTGACGTACGTATTGAGATAGGATTTTATGATTCCGTAGTCCACTGTATTTTAATAGCTGATCAACTATCTGTCTGGTCAAAATCTCTGGGAAATGTAGCAAGTAGTTGCAGAAGCAGTACTCTCAACATTGTCGACTCCAGACTCAAGCTGAACCAGAATTCATTCATATCACAACTTTGTACTCCTTGTAAACTTTGGACTTAGTAAGACGCTGAAGAGTTGCGAGTTAATTAAAATTAATCGTGGGTAGAATCTCAATAAGGTAGACTCAATTCAGTTGTTGGAGCATTATTATCTGATACCTATTGTAATGCATAAATAAGAATTCCCAACCTTTGTTTAATGGGGACTGAGCATTAGGAATTCTATTTATAGCATTATCGACTAGAATGGATTGTGAGATAACACACAATTATAGACATTTAGAGTTATTTACGAATTATGAGTCTCAATTTATTGTACTGGTAACTGCGGGATTATAATGTTTATAGTTACATGAAGAACTAAGACTTCATAAAACTCTATCGGAAGTATCGGTTGACTCATTATTTTGAACTTGATTTAGTTCTTCAGCAGATTTAGTTGGCATTTCAGTTGGATAAGTTGCATGAAAAAGACCCATGTCAGCCGTGTGCTGTTTGTTGCCTTCCTCAAACATGTCATGAAATTTTCTACCCCAAAGAATTTCTAGTGATAAATATAAGCAAAAGAATTGCATTTAAGTGTGGAGTACGACAGCTATGTAAACTTAGACAAAACTGTAAGTTACCGGAAGGTAAGTAAGAAGTTCTGGCCTGTGTTGTCATTCCAGTTGACTCCACAATTCCTTCGAGAACAACAACCAATTCGAAATTATTCGTCATCATGTTTGTAAAGCTTTGTGCGTTCTTGGAATACAACGGACTTTCTTCATTAATTTCGTGAGAGATTGTTGTTGGCCAAAATAGTAACAAACGATCCTCGTCTTGATCATCAGCCTCAAGCTGCACAAACAAACAATTCAATTTCATAAAGCTTATTACGATTGCATCTGCTAAACTCAATATCATTCGTGTTGGTCGTGTACCTCAATAGCTTGTTGAGAAAACAAAACTCTTCCGCTTTTACTGAAAGTCTTGGAGATAATCTGAGCCCGCATATGAGCTTCGAGAAGTAAACTCTGTAATTTATCAAGATTGACGGTAAAGACGGTAATTTATCACTTGTATCACCTTGAGTTGTGCAAGAAGCAATCATGAGAATAAAGTTAAACATCCGCTCACCTTCCCAACATCAGCAACTCTAAACTGAAGACACAAAGTTCCATCGTCCTGTTGGTGTATTACAGCATACTTACTAAACACGAGAGTTTGAGTTCTCTTCTTCGACCCTGTTGGCACCAAAAATGACTAATTGGTTTGCGTCATGTGAAATGATAACTCAATCATTATAGGTATTTCTTGTCATCCCGGAGCAGACATGTTTAAACATACTTGACAACTTTACGATGAAAACGCCCACAGTTAGAGCTTCAATAATTACGCCTATGATGCTCTGAACAATTAGGAGAAATATTGCCTCAGGACATTCGTCTGACATTCTATGATAACCTAAAAATACCCACCGTTTATATTATTAGAAGCACACCATTAGCTCACGTCACAGAGAGTCAATTATTAGTCAATTTTGACAAGACCCTTACCATAACCAATAGTGTGTTGAGTCTCAAGAGAAAATAAGAAGATGCTTGAAAAGCTCTTTACACCTACGACGCAAGGTGTCCATCCTTCTTCTTCGAAGTGATCCATATCTCCGTGACCTCTCACAATCACCCACCAGATAAGTGCGAAAGCTATTCAAACACGATACGCAATTAAGCCATTCTTCTTCTTCTTCCGTACTTCACTCAATTCTCAATAGTTTGGGGAGTTTTATGCTAATAAACTAATAATAAATTGATAATGCTGTTCTTGATAAGAACTCTCCGCCATACTAGCAATCGATGGAGAGCCAATAAGACTATTAGAAAAGCTCTCACGAAGAAGAAAATATATTCATGATCGCATGGGAACTTGTTGGGAACTAACGTAGCATTTGTTTGCAATCGGGGCGTATCGCATTTCCATCGAATACATGAGAATAAACTAGTAAACATCTTACCAAACCACGAGAAGACATAACTGAACGTGAAGTATAGAAGTGTCCATCTCCAACGTACATCAACTTAAGAACCAAATCAATAAATCGATTAATTGTCATTTCATTTCCTTTAGTGTGCTGAGAGATATTCGTTAATTATGTTAAATTATCGGTAAAGTGTTCCTTATGCAAAATGAAGGTGGGCAATAGCTGATAGTACAAAAGTACAATAACACTTGGGACAAACTAGAAACTAGCCCACTTCAGGTTTTGAGGGGGAGGTACTCCTGGCCTTGAATAGTTCTTCAACTTTCTGATAATTTCTTACCCAAGGTTGTGAAGAAATCTCCTATGTATCTTTCTCCTTTGTCTTCTACGTTCACAACTTTGAAATTCAGACCTCCGGACTTTTTAACGAGTCTTTTGTAGGAGGCATTGTTCTTCATGGTTCTGTGGAAATACAAATAAGAAGGGTTTACCTGCCTATGTGATGATGACTTCATGGAAAACCTTAATATGACAAAAATGCGTTGTTACTTGTCTGCATAACGGTTTCTCAAACCACTCGCAGGATTTGTTTGTGCAGAGGAGAAATGAATAGCAAGATTAGAATCTGTTTTGCTTTCTCCAGGATCTGGAAAATCTGGAGGAAGTGTCCCAGAGGATTCAGGAAGAATATCTGAAGATGGAGATTCGCAGTCGACATGTATTAAGTATTTATGGTGACTTCCATTAGCTTCTGATCTCGGATTTTCAGTAATCAGAGCTTCCCATATTGTATCTTTCATAGTCCACAAGTCTCCGAGTGAAGTGGAAGAAACGGATCACAAGTGATTTAAACACTGAGCTACTTCACAACCTGGATAATATTCATTTAATGCGCCTGCTATTATAATGCTACTAGAAGAAGCCTTAATTTGCTCCAAGCTATACTTCACTAATTGTTTATTTTACTCAACACTGACAGTTTTGTTCACCTTTTCATCTTCCTCCATTTAGGAGGAACTGTATTTCACTTTATTATTTATGTCCTAAACAATGTAAGAACTAAATAGTTTCGTATACTTGTTTGTGATTTTGCTGTACAAGAAGAAGCCCGTAGCAGCTCAAAATGAAATTGCTGAAGTCTGAAGTGTTAGCCAGACTGGCACATGTCGCAAGAAGAGGCTCTTCATGTAACCGACTCAATCCTTCAAGCGAAACTAACTTCCAACCGAAATTCGGGAATCCGGGTCTTATATGCTTTCTGACTTGACATCCCGTGGATTCGTGCATACACTTCTTGTACTTGAACTGGTTTTCTCATGCACTACAATTGTGCGAACTCTCTTCTTCCATGTTGTGTTTCGTACTTCATTCCTTCCTTTACCAAACTTTATCATCATAAGAGATACACGTTCATTTCTATTAATAGAAGAGACGTACTTGCGTGATATTTTTTAGTAGGCCATTCATATTTTATGCTCAGAGCTGTACAAAACTTTCACTGGTTGGGGAACAAGTTGATTAGTATAATACACGAAAAATGTAAAAGTCTGATAGTAAACTGCGAATCAAGATAAATTCGGATCTTATTCCCTTGTACCACTTCAGTTGATTCATGACACGAGTTAAACATGGGTGATAAGTGAATAAAAGAGTCCGTAATGTTCATATTGCATGGAAGATTTGGCATGAGAAATATCTACATCATCAAGTTGCTTCGCACAATAAGCATTTCTGTATTTTATCTAGGATTCTAGGAATACTGATTACTAACAAGTGTTACAGAACCTCAACCCAAGGCTGTGGCACGCAAATCATTTATTCCAATTAAAGGTAAAGACAAGTCAAAGTTGAATAAATACATAATCGTTTATAAGGATTCACATACTTTAAGCTTTAGTGTTTGCCTTGTTGGCTTTAGAGGAAATTGGTTCTCCAATTTTGTCCAAAGGAAGTTCACATTGAGTTCCATTAGTTCCATACACAATTAACTCTGGAATGGGATTGCCTGCAGTCTGCTGGAACGTCACAGAGCCTCCGATAGTTGCTGAAATATCAATGAAATATTCAGGTGATGAGAACAAGCTCAATACAACTCACAATGTCACAATATATTCTGTATGCACTGCGTGTAGCACATTTAAAGGCAATGGGCAATGTTTGTGTGTGGGCACTCACTGAATGGAAATATCTCTCCGTCTTCTTCAATTACCAGGGGAAATTTTCCACTTGTCTTTTGTAAAGTGAATACCACTGTACTACTCGTGACGTAGAGATCAAATGAGTTTTCCAAGTAATCCAGTCCTAATGCAACACAAAGTGGTTTGGTTAAAGTACCCTGACTCTTGACGCATACTGAGAGTTTCTCTGCTGCAGATTACTAATTGAAAGTGAAACCTTTTATTTTCAGCTCAGTCGTTTGAGGTGGCACTCGTGGTTTCTGGAAAACTATCTTCTCAGGATACAATCGATAACCTCCATAGCCACTGACAATCGATTGTAAAAATCCACCCATTCCTGTGATGAAGTTGATGGCTCCAAGTGTTGGGGGTCGAGCTTCAGTCCAGATCTACAGAGATTCCAATAAGTAATTTATTGTGTCACATTACCCCATTAGAACATCACTGATCTAGCGTTGTACATAGCCATAGCCTAGAGTCTAGAGTCTAGGAGAAAATGTGCATGGCATATTTACCTTGTAAGGTTGACGCATATAACTTTGATAACTCTTATTGAAGATGCTTTCAGCATATGGAACATCGTCCAGTTCTAAGAATCCAATTGTATGCATAGCCCACGTCATTGCAGGCCCATCGTCTCTCGTAACATTTTCGTAGATGAGGAGATCATTTCTGCGAGTGGAAGCGGCGACATTGTACAGCTGGGGAAATCCTATGAGAACAACATCTGCTTGTTTGATGGGAGTGCCGAAAACATATCCTTCGAATTCCGGGTGGTAGTCGTGTTCAGCGTCGTAAATTAGAGCGAGAGCCTTGGCTATCGTCATCCATTCTTCAGGGATTGCCTGCATATCTCCAGCGCAGAGACACTCGGCATACTTGGCAAAGAAAATGGCATAACCTGCTCCAATGTTTGTGTACGGGTTGTTGTCCACTCCGTGGTTGTCTTCATCTGGAGGCATCACACCTGACAGGAAATTAACCATTTGCATGAGTCAGTCACTATTTCAGACAGTCAGTAGCATGTAAGCTTGTAAACTTTAGACTCTTTTTCTCCTAACCTCGAATGTCATAAAGCCCCGTGGTGGAATTGAACTCAGCCCTGGAAGTCCAGAACTCAGCCATTTCCCTCAGCATTGTGCATCCGTTGGCAGTGTAGCCGGGTTTGGTATTCTTCAACCAATCCAAATCTCTTGTGACTGCGATGTACTGTCTCACAGCGTATGAAATGTCTGAAGTGATGTGTATTTGCAAATCTCTCGTCTCTGGGCAGCAATCTGGGGTAACTTCACGTCCTGTGACTGCTCCTTCCCATGGGAAACGAGCTCCTTTGTAGCCTGTCTCGTTGGCTCGATCTCGAGCTGCTTGGAGGACAGCGAGCCGGTAGTTCAACATTTGTTGAGCGGCTTGGGGGAAGAGATAAGCGAAGGTTGGATACATCCACGTCTCAGTGTCCCAGAATGAATGTCCTTCAAGTTGGGATCAATAAGTTGTTGTTAATTACACTTCGGCTGTGTAAGAATGGTAATCAGTGAGAATTGACGTGGGTACCTTGATAGTCCATCAGGTAATCACCATAAGCCAATCCTCCAGGACTTAATCCGTAGAATTGTCTCACGGGAGTGTTGGTTGCAGTTGTCACAGGAAGTGATGACAAGATGTAGTAGAGACTTCCATAGATGACCTTGGAAAGATCGGTATTTCCTTCCACTTCGATGGAACCCTCTTCCCACACAGCTGCCCAGGCGTTTGCATGCGTGTTGAAAATGTCTTCACTTCCTTCACTGTCAAGTTTAGCAACTGAATTGAAGAGAGAGAAGAATTCATCACAGCTTCTAACGATGAAAGTGTTAAGGTTGACAAAATTATTGAGTCTGAACCCAACCTGCTTCGAAGTCAGCAGCAGCGTCTTCTTCAACGAAATCATAAGAAGAGAAGAAGTTGATGACAGATTTGGATCCACTTGGGTTGTATTGAATCGATGTTGGCATCTAATTGTACATAATTAAGTTATTATTATGATGAGTTGCAAAAGGAAGTTGACATATGATACTAATTTTTCATACAGCAGTAGAAACGACGCAAGTATTGAGCTTGGCTGCTTGATACTTTGAATCTTCCAATAAGTTAGTCTGTCCACATTGAATGGTAGCATCTGAAACATACTGACTGTCGAAAGGCCTCTCTGCACCAAAAGTTACGTCTGTACTTGGAGCTCCTGAGTTCGAGGAGAGGAAAACCTGTGTTTCGCCTGAAAAGAAAGTTTGTGAGTTTTTGCATTCTCAGTATTTTGTAAGAGTAGGAATCACTCGTTTGTGCCTTACTGTTTGTTCCTGTTGCATTGAACATGATTTGGGTGACAAGAACTTTGTTGTAGTACCGATGGGCGAAAGTTCTCTGCTCAACTGTAGTACTTCCATTTACAGTGAACTTTTCGTAGAAGTAACCTAATCCAACGCAAGGAATAATTTATCACACACGGGCCAAAATTAGGGAATCCATATGATTCATTTATACCTTTAGCCACATCCAGACCGAAGACATGATTCGTAACCACGTCATTTTCGGCTGCAGTGACTCGGATGTTGTTTTTGGAAGGAATTCTGGCTCTGTGGCTTTCTCCTCGTTCTCCATTGTACAATCCATTCATATAGACAGAGTCGGTGTAAACTGTTGTGGAAATGTGACCATTTCCAACCGACGCCATGTAGCGAGGGAGAAAGTTTCCATCGTTGTCTGTAGGTAGTCTGCAAGTCAACACAAGAAAAGGTATAATAGAAGTAAAAATAATTGTAGTAGATACAGATAAATGATGTGGAAGCAATCAAAACGAATGATGATACAAGTATTATAAATTAAAAACTTCTTATAGTTGTAGTCTTTCATGATTGAATACAGTTTATTTCGGTTCAATGTGGCTCGGCAGCTAATAAAGTAATGCCATAGTTCAATAATAGTAGATTAAGTATAGTTTAGAAGTTCGGATTTTCCTCTCTAATGTCATAATGCTCCAATTTCTCGCTGAGGATTCTAGCAAGCTCCTCAGAACCAGCACAGATAAGCTTACGACTCATAACATCGTAAGGACCACCTGTGTAATTTGGAAAAATGGATTAATTGACTAGGAATAATATGTATCATATTGAAGATGCTCTTTAACCTTCAGGATCAATTATGCATCCTCCAGCCTCCTGAACTAAAATCTGCCCTGCAGCCATATCCCAAGCTTTGATTCCATACTCGAAGTACGCATCAGCTTGTCCTGCTGCAACCATTGCCATACTTAATGCTGCAGATCCTACGATTCGAAATCTAGGAGGATCAAAAAGTACAATGAGAAATGCTGCGTTATCAAATGATCTGAAATTCGCTGTACGCTGTATACCCTTGTACACTTCCGAACAATTTCTGTAGGTTTCGCATGACCACACCATCTCTCACGGGAAGAATTTTAGCCGCAGATACCAAATCAATAACGATCAAAGATTTTGATAGCTCTGCGAATCCAAAGAGAAAGTTGATGAGGATTTGAGGATATGAAGCTTAAATAAAGTCTCATGAAAACTGGCGAGCTATTATACAATGCTATCTGTCTTTGTAACCTTTTAGTCCTGTCGCTCGAATCCGTTTGCCATTCAGAAATGCTCCTTGGCCAACTTTTGCTGTGAAAAGTTGCTCCACAATCGGATTGTAAACTATTCCGAGCACAGGTTGCTTATCCACAAATAGAGCAACAGATATGGCAATTAGCGGCGTTCCATGTACAAAATTCATGGTACCGTCCAAAGGGTCTATAATCCAAGTAGGATTATCAGTCAGTTCTGGCTGAGGTGGTCCTCGCTTAGCTCCTTGGCTTTCCTCTGCCATTATTCTGGAGCAGAAGTATGTGATCAAGCGACAGATAGGTATTTATATCTAATGGCTAAGTCAAAGTAATTACGTGTGTTCTGGAAACGCTCCAGACAGCCCTGTAACAATGATTAATTCTGATTGCCTATCAGCTTGGGTACTATAGTTGAAGTCAACCAAATGTGTTGTATGACCCTCCAGCCGCTCGGCCTGGGATTGATTCAGTCCATCGCGAAGTACCTGAAGAAATAGTAGAAATGTCTTAATTCTTTACACCGTCACCTGGAACAATGCTGAAGTATTTGACAACTAAAACTTACTTGTCCAGCTTTCTTCACCAGTTCCAGAGCGGTATCAAAGCACGATTCAACATTGACGGAAGACATTTTATCGTTTGGTTTTCCTGTAGGATTCTAAATTTCGAATGGATGTAGCCTCAATGAAGCTCAAGTGAGAATTGAATCTATCGATCATTAAGTTCCTTCGTTTTCATTGCCACTTGAGTATCAGCCACATAATACACGACACCGAGTCGTGTTTTAAGTAAAACAATGAAACTGTGGGTAAACTCTGGCTGCACAGTCACGAGTGTAATTGTACTATCTTCATATCGTTTTAAAACAAATAAAAGGATGAAAGATCACTGTATCACATACGAAGAGTCCATCATATCAATACAAAAAGTCAAGTATTGTTTAATTACTGACTAACACAGGTTCAGCTGTTGAGGACTTTATGCAAAAGAGAATCTACAGAGATGCTCCCAGACGAGTGTGAGCTACTTGGTACACAATTCGCATGCAAAAAGTTACCAGTACATGTTATGTACGTAACGTAACACTATCTCACTGTATCGCGAATCATGTCTGTCAACAGATTTCGCTTACAGGAGCAGCTGTGAGTGAAGCTTCAGAGATTGGTGAGCAATTTAGCACTGAAGTCCATGAAATGGATATGATGGGAATCAGATTATCTTACTCAAATAAAGCAGTTTTTATTTGAATGATTAATTGTTGATTCATTGAGCAAAAAATATATGTTCCAATTGCTTACAGACTGCGAGCTGTCTTCTTAGCTATCGTGTACCGTTCATATGATACAAAACAAATAAACATGAGTTCATTAAATTGTTACTTACGAAGTTGTCTCAAAAACGGTAGGTTCTCGGCTGATATCCTCGAAGTCGAACTGTCCTGAGGCTGAGCCCAAAAGGGCAATCAGAGAAAAGGCAACTGTGGTCGTTGCTGAGAATTTCATGGTCACTTGCCAACTTGTCACTTGAAGTCCGTTGGGAGACTTTACGTTACTTGTGTGAGCACAGCAAAATTATGACTAAACCAGACTGCTTTTAATAGCGAGTCAACTTCAACTCCACAGACTACGGTAAAAAGTAAAACAGTAAATGCAGATGATACTACTACAACGCTTCGGGCTTAACATGCACAGAGATAGGATATTATTAGCTTGTTTAAAGTGTAAATGACACTACTTGATCAATATATGAGATATGAACGAGATTAGGTATGTTCCCAAATCCCAAAGAGATCTCTATCGACTATCTACAGAGGATTTTTTTTGCTTGACATAATTTCATTGTTCACTTGAGTGGAAATGTTTCAGTTTGAGTGATTTTTACATTATCAAGTGACACACCTGTTTATTCTGATAGCAATCAGCCAATAACATAACTTCGGTAGAAAAGAGCAATAAAAGAAACGAATTTATTTATTATCATGGCAGATAAGTGCTTTCCATCCAGCACATGAAAAATCCTAAACTCATCTCATGCTGAAAGTTGGATGATTTTGCATTTAATTTTCATACAAAGCATAAAACAAGCTCAAAAGAATAGAAAATTGACGGCATGGCATCCGACATTTTTGTCATCGCAATGAAAAAAAGCCCTGCAAACCAGACCGGAAATGAGAAAATGTGTTGAATTTCTAACATTGATTCGCAGTTAATTGTGAAAAATACAAATGATTAACATGAAAATGGTTTTAACCGAAAGAATCACATCAATCTTCGTTATCTCAACCATCCTGATAGCTACACTTCTGGTTCCTCCATCCTACTCACAAACTGAATCTACAACTACAAACCCTGAAGAAGAAAAGATATCTGAGCGAACTCCTTTCGACTACGCGGTAGAAGTCGGAGCAAGTTTCCAAAGCTTAGATTTCCTGGAGTATGGCCGGCAATGTGCGAATCCCAAGTGTATGTTTCAAATGCTTAATTGTACTTCAGAACATTCGTTTCAAGTACTGCTTTAGACATCCTATGACAAAAACTTTTCATTCTTAATCCCAACAGTGATTAAAAACAACGTGGAATACCTCTTGAAACTAAAAGATCTGAACATGGATAAAATTCAAGAAAGCCAAACACTTCTTAAGCGCTGGGATCAGTATGGAGGTTATCGGTGTGATCCATCCAGATTTGTATGCATGAGAGAAAGACCCCATGCCGAACACACACTGTACAAATGCTTGTGTCCACTTGAAACAGAAGGCTTCCAGGAGAAGTACAACTCACTCATTGTAGATTTGGGGAAGCAGAAAGTAAAGAAAGTGACCAGTTCAGATGGGAAAGTTCGATGTGAGTTTGAAAACATCGGATACGGAGATAAAATTCCGTTTGAATTGAAGGACTTTCCACTGGAGGAAGTAAAGGACACTGCCTTCATTTCCGAGAGCAACATGCCAATACCACCTACAGATCAAGTCATCTGTGGAATCTACCATAAAGAGTCTTTCACGAATGTGAACACTAATGCATCGCAATTCACCATTGACACTGGCCTGTACTTCAACAATATCTCTTGTCCTGAGGGCTCGAAATGCCTCATGAGGGAGTTCCTGGTTGATTGTACCAATGAAAATGCTGCCCGAATCGAAATTGATTGGATTCAGTTGAAAGGCCGAACTGACAGGAGAGCCCACTGGCCGTTGTGTACCTGCGTAGACAGTAATTTAGCACGAGGGAATAACCTTCCAGCTGACGATCCCACCGAAAAGACAATAACGGAGATGTTCGAAAAACTATCCAATGCTGAGTTGGGTCAAGAATGTGACAGTTCTGGTACATGGGATTATGTAGTCAGATACAATCATATTATTATTACTACAGAAGTACGATATTTTCGTGTTAATTCACAGAATATGACACAGCAAAACGCATTCTGGATTCCAATTGGTACTTGTATCCTCCTGGAGCAGTTGATGACTTACAAAAGATTCATGACCGTACTAAGAGCAAAGGTGGTGTAGCTTGTGTCGAGTCAAAAGGCTTGATATGCGACACAAACAACACGAAGAAATGCATTTGTAGGCGGACTCCTCCATTTCCGGGATTCTCTCCAGAATTCCCTACTTCAGCGAATAGCAAAGGATATTGCCAACTGGATTCGAATAGTGATTGTCACTACAATGTCACCAAATTCCAATGCAAAGATGGAGAGAATTGTCTTGTGCATGAGTGGGACTTTGAATGTTCAGAAAAGAGCGTTGAATATGCGTGGAAACGCTTGGAAGACAAATCCTTAGCGGACCAGGTTTACTTGGCCAGGTGCAGATGTACGAACGCCAAAGTTAAGAAGATGCCAAGCAAAGGATCGGGAAGCGTTAGGTGTGCTTGGAAGGTGATATCTGCACTTGCCCTGGTGAATTTTTTAAGGTTAATAACTTTGTGATTGATTAAATTAAAAAAACAAATGAACATCTTGTATTGAATGCTTTGAATAAAAGTATCATAAATCAGTGTGTAGGAAAAATTCCCTCAATGTATCATTTTTGAAAACGTAATTACTTTTGACTCCAAAGCTCTGAATTCACGAAACTTTTAACACTTTTGGCAATTAATGCATACTTGATGACCAAATTCTGACCCAATAGACCGCAGTAGTGGGTGAAAGTAGCCATAAACCCCGATTTCATCCTAAAAGCCCAAATAACAAACAGTCTCAAATGTCTCATACACATTCGGTATTGAGATAATTCAGATGTGAAAGTTCCCCGATTGAAATCCCAGGGACCCTTCTGGAAAATGGATTTGATGTCTTGGTAGGTCAACTTGACAAGGATTGAGCGTTATCTGCAAATTTTTCTGGAAAAGCCTCAAACGAATAGAAAATAGACGGCATGGCATCCGACATTTTTGTCATCGCAATGACGGAAACTCTAACTTGCTGCAATAAGAGAGATAAGATTCAAATAAACCGTAAGCGGAATAAATGAACAACGGGAAAATGGTTTTATCCCAAACAAACCTATCCATCTTTGTTATCTTAACCATCATAATCACTACACTTTTGGTTCCTCCAACCAACTCAGAAACTGACGCTGAAAATCAAGACGTCAAAATAGTCGCTTCACAAACACCTCATGACTACGCGATTGAACTCAGAGAAAGATACGAGAGCTATCCATTGCTACAGTACGGCCAGCAATGTGCGAGTCCCCATCGTATGTTTTATATTGTTACATTTCAGATCTCTCCACTTCTAACACTGCTTTGCAGACATCACTTGACCAATACTTGACATCCTTAAACTTCAACAGCGATTAAAAATAACGTGGAGTACCTCTTCACGATTCAGAATTTGACAATGCAAAAAATACAAGAAAGCCAAACACTTTGTAAACGCTGGGCTGAATATGGAGGTTATCGGTGTGATCCATCCAGATTTATATGCGTGAGAGAAAGACCACCACCTGCTGAATACACACTGTACAAATGCTTGTGTCCACTTGAAACAGAAGGCTTCCAGGATTACAACTCTCTCGGCGTTGGTTTGGGGCAGCAGAAAGTAAAGACAGTGACAGATGAAAATGGAGCAACGCGGTGTGAATTCGAAAACATCGGATACGGTGATAAAATTCCGTTTGAATTGAAGGACTTTCCACTGGAGGAAGTAAAGGACACTGCCTTGATTTCCGAGAGCAACATGCCAATACCACCCACAAATGAAGTCATCTGTGGAGTCTACCACAAAGAGGCGTTCAAGAATGTGAACACTAATGCAACGCAATTCACCATTGACACTGGCCTGTACTTCAACAATATCTCTTGTCCTGAGGGCTTGAAATGCCTCATGAGGGAGTTCCTGGTTGATTGTACTGAGGATAACGTTCTACGAATTGAGAAATATTGGATTGACAGGAAAGATCGGACTGACAGGAGAGTCCACTGGCCGTTGTGCACTTGTGTACACAGTAATTTAGCAAAGGGGAGTACTGTTCCAACTGATGATCCCATCGAAAAGAAAATAATGGAAATGTTCGGAGATATAGCTAAGGCTGAGTTCGGTGAAGATTGCGACAGTTACGGTAATTAGGTTGGAAATTACGTGATTATTAAGATAAGGTCATAGGTGTTTGATTGTTGAAAGATCATTTGCAGAATATGACACAGCTAAATATATTTTGGATTCCAATTGGTATTTGTATCCTCCTGGAGCGGTAGATGACTTCCAAAAGATTCACGACCGTACTACGAGCAAAGGTGGTTTAGCGTGCGTTGGATCGAAAGGCTTGGTGTGTGATACAGAGGGCACGAAGAAATGCATTTGTGGACAGACTCCTCCATTTCCAGGATTCTCTCCAGAATTCCCCACCTCCGTGAATAGCAAAGGATATTGTCAACTGGATTCGAATAGTGATTGTCACTTCAATGTTACTAAATTCCAATGCAAGGATAAAGAGCATTGTCTTGTGCATGAGTGGGACTTTGAATGTTCAGTAAACAGTACAGAATATGCGTGGAAACACTTGGAAGAGAGAGCCTTGACTGACGAAACTTACTTGGCCAGGTGCAGATGTACAAACGCCAAAGTTAAAAAGATGCCAAGCAATGTATCGGGTAGAGTTGTATTTTCTTGGAAGGTGATAATATCATCTGCACTTGTTTTCTTGTATAGTTTAAGGGTGAAAGTTTTGTGAAGGTTAAATTAAAAGCAATAAATGAACATCTTGTATTAAATACTTTTGATAATAGTCCATAAAACGACATACAACCTGTTGTGCGAAGAACAATAAGTTTGCTGTATTTCATTGGGAATTCTTTTTCTTCTTTTTCTTCTTTTTGACCACTTCGTAGCTTACGGTTTCAACTGTTTCTGTTGCCAATTCTGGAGGAGGTTCTTCATTGGTCGGGCGTTTCTTCTTCTTTTTCTTTGGGCCATTGACAACTTCATAGCTGACGATCTCTGCTGGGGCTGCTGCAGCAGCTGCAGGATAGCCAACATCATACTCGGTCTTTTTCTTTTTCTTCTTACTAGCTTTATCTTCATCGTCGTCATCTGGAATTCCTAATTTTCTTGGAATCACCACTAAAGACAGGCCGTTTATGTCTATGTTCTGAGATTTGTAAAAATCACTTTCTGCTAGAGGTTCCGTGTCGTAGTGGAGCAGAGCCTGTTGCTTTCCAGTTCTGTAAAACAATAAAACTCGCTTTACAGATGCGTGTAAAGTTAATCTGATGAAAATACGTTATAAAGATTATACATTGGGTGGGGTTTTTGCAATCGAACTTTGTTTGCAAGTGGATAAATCTACAAAATCATAATCATAATTCATAACCTATATTAATACAGAACATAAAGTTTACGTAATGACTTATGTGCTTTGTAGCTCCTTACGTTAACTAGAGTGAATTCATTTGTATCTTCAGGCACTTCGGCGATTTCTAATCTGAATTTTTAGCGACAAAATACCTCATTTAAAGTTTTGTGGAAGATAACTGGCTGCGAATTTGGATAATTACTTACTTCGTTTTGTCGTATTCCTTAGGATCGTATTCATGCCACTCTCTTTCTGTAGTGCAAAACATTAATGAGTCATATTTCCTACTTCAAGTTGCTAATTAAAATTTTACTTTGAAAAGGCTCATCATTTAATGGTGCTGAATTTTCTCCTTCTACTGTAATGATCTGAGGATTTTCCAGCTTTGTTTCCCTAATTTCTCCTCTAGCAGAATCATATCCTCTCACTTCGTCTAGTAAAATTACTCTTGTCCGTAAGTAAATAGCATCGTGTTTGTCTAAATAAAACCCATACATACCTTAGACAATTTTCCAGGTTAGAAAATAACGAGAGAAGAAAACTTACGACTTTCAGGAAACTGTGTGTCAGAAACCCAGTGAAGATCTACTGTGGGACGGGCCTCGTAGTCATCGTAGTATCCTCTTGAGTAGAAGAACTTCAAGAACTGAAAAACGACAGAATCTAAAGTTGACTGTGTACCGTAAAAGTTAAAAGTAATTTAATTTACTTAAACTAACCTGCTTTGGAGGCCACAAGAATCTCCGGAGGACGTGGTACTTCCTTCTGTCTGCCCACATGTCCTTTATTATCGTCACTTTTATTGGATCTCCGGAATACTTCAAACAAATGCTTCAGTTGAATGGGAATGAATCTACTGGTGTGCATGCGATTCGCAGATATTCTTTAATTCTGATTACCTGTTTGCACAAGCGTCTATATCTCTCGTGCTCCCTGTAGTATCCTACCGGATCTTGTAAAGTCTGAAATCAAGTTGCAGGTCCTTTTTATTCCACGATTTAAAATGTTGTGATTGGTAGAAAATGTAACCTACCCAGTCGAAGACGCTGTCGTACGGCAGAACTTCGATTTCTTCATGCTCTTCGATGGAGTGGACGGAATCAACACGAGTTACTTCTTCAGCCTCAGAAGGAACTTCTGTGGCAATCGATCCTACCACTTCAGGTTCTACAGGTTTCGCTGCTTCGGTGGTTGCAGCGGCTCCGCCTCCCCACCACGAAGCCATACTTCAAGAGAATGTTCTGAATTTATGATTTAAAGTGTGGCACGACACGACACGAGATGGTTTCCGAACTAAGTCAACGCTAAGTGATAGGGCAGAGCCTGGAACCAAAGTCTGGACTGGCTTTATTGGTCCTACAGACACTGAGACTATGGAGATCAAGATTTCAAAAATTGCTTTGACTACCTTCAACAGAGACTATGTCTTGTGAGATTGGCCTACTTTGTCGAATGATTTCATTTACCATTCATTTCTGTCGAAGTCTGGAAGGCGACTTTACACGGAAATGGAATGCGACGAAAGGGGAGAGATGAGAATGACATTATGAGAGAATGGGTAGTAGTCGTAGTAGTGGGAAATGCTTTCAGCTTTTGCTGTCTTTTCCTGTTTCTTCTATTGATGTTTACACAGTTCTGTTGTTGAATGATCGTTTTTGACTTTGTTGTGAGAGTGACACATCTTCAAGTTAGTGACATTTAGTGACATTGCTGACATTGAGAAGGGTGTGTTGTTGAAAAGAGGGACAGAAATCATTTTTGGATGGACAGGACGGCGGATTCTCCCGGTGGGGGAGATATGAGTCCAGGAACGGTGGAGTGTTTCCAGAACTTCACTGCCCCTGAAGTTTTCGTGCAGGGCCTCGCAGGGATGGTTAACCAAGGGGACACCGAGACGATAATTAGATCTCAAAAGTACATGTGAGTGACCACCGGTGCCTATTATTGACCATTTGGCAAGTGAAAGTTGAACAATTTTGAAAAAGTTTGTTTTTGATTGCAGGTTGCAGAGATTCGAGAAGACAAATGAGATGTTGTACAACTGCAATGCGGTTTCGGCAGCGCGATATCAAAATGCAGCTAGGGATTTTAAGAAGCATACCGGTCTACTTCAGGAGATGAGGAAAGATGTAGATAACATCTTCAGAAGGATCAGAAGCATTAAGGCCAAGATTTCCCAGCAGTACCCTCAGGCCTATGCTGGTGAGTGTAGAATGAAAAATGTGATATATCTTGGAGATATATTTGTTGATTTTGTTAAAAATTACACAGTTGCTGCAACGGCAGAGCGAAGAGAGAAATCGCGACAAGATGACGAGGACGAAGATGAAGACGAAGAAGATGAAGAGACAGAACGGCCTGCAGCAATCGCTGCGAAGTCGCCCTCCGTTTCGTCGATGCCAACGAGCTCGTCAACAGCTACGGGCATAGAAAGTTTCCGAACTCCTGTGGATAAATCGGCCTCAATCGATATTCCTAGAATGGGAGATGGAAGTGATAGGATGTAACGGAGTTTTGCGTGCATCACAAGTTGCGTTTTAGTTTGAAGAAAACTCAGAAGTCGGATCAAGAGAACATACTTTAAGACGACACAATTTGCTTTCTGGTGATTCGATTTGCTAGTCGCCACAAGACTTATGAAAAAGCCACAGATGATTTTATACGCGACATGTAAACCGACTTGTTATCGAAATAATTCGTTTATTTTTTGTCGAAACTTTGATTTATAATAAGTTTAATAAATTAGTTTTAGGCTGATTAATTACAGAAATTAAAAACTCACAGACCCTTAGCTAAACTAGCACTAGAACCGTATGCACTTATTCCCGAGGAATTCAATCCCGAGACCATGTCAATTGCAAGGTTACACCAGTCTGGCACCACACCGTGTTTTAGAAAAAATTCTTTCGTTACTCCACGAAGGCTTAGCGCGTCAGAGGCTCCGTAAAAAGATCCGCCCATCCAAGCTACACAGTTTTCCTTCACCAAAGGACTAAACGTCTTAAATTCATAAACTCCTTTTCCAAACTTCTCTGCAAATTTTTCATCATGGGAAACTTGGAGTCGATCTATTGAAGTTTCAAGTGCCTTAAGTTCCCTCACAAGTCTTGCTTTCAACCCAGGTATCATTCCAGTTCCTCCGGCGATTAGAATAGAAGAAGCCAGAGTTCTTCTTGTGTCAATGGGACAACGACTTAAGGCATCTAAAATCATCACAGGAACGGCTATTCCATCGAGTTCATCATTCTGGAACCAAATCTCTGCTGCCTTTTCTCTGACAGTGCCGTCGAAAGTCAAGAAACTTCCACCGTCCAATTCATACGTAAATGGTTTCAACTTTGGTGTCACTGAATCACTTGTATCTTCAGTTTGCGATAGTTTCCCTGCTCGAGATAAGTTAGTGACGAAACAGCATCGTACTCTCACATCTTCAATAACTCTGTCTGAAAGAAGACTTTCCAGGGGGACGTCTTTAGGTTTGTCTAGGCAGTTCTGCATTAGTAATGATTTGAGATTCCTAAATATAAAAACAATCTTTTATTATTCTCATTCCAAATCAAAATAGCTCAATGAACACAAATCCAGACAAGCATACAAACCCTTACTTATCAAAAGTTTTTGCCCCCAGCTCATGAGCGACAACAGCAGATAGGACAGTCACACCTCGAAACACAGGAATGACTTGAACCTCATCAGCTCCGAATTCCACGAGCAAGGCCGTATCAGTTCCAGTTGCACACAGAGAAGACACAGAATTTGGAATCCACAGGACAGATAAGACTTCATAATGCAAATACAGAACTTTCGCCAGAGTCTGTCGCCATTCAGACTTCGAGAATAGGGATTCTACCACAACGACCCTTCGTTCCTTAGGTGTCACTAACAAATGCCTGTCATAATGTTCATAATATGAATTATAATTATGGTAACTTGCAAGATCGACTACTTGAAGACTCGTCTCGAAAACTCACTTGAAGTACAAGAAGTGAAGGAACTCAACGAACATCTGATACAAGTCGGCAGTATCGGAATAGTCGATGAGTCGCCGAGGAGGAGGTGTGTCCCCTGCGGAGGGGGAAGTGGGGAGGAGTGGTGGAAGGGTAGATGGAACAATTACTCTTGGGCTGTAATCCCCAGCAAACCCCGCCCTGCAACACAAGTTTACAAAATAAATAATAAGTTTAAAAATATAGATTGTATAAAAATAAGAAGTAAACTTTGATCAAAACAGTTGTTCACTGACTTCGTGAAGTTCTGTCCGAACTCCAGAACCACCGGGTGCTTTTCATTGATAACTCCGATGCCTTCGTACACCGGCATCACTTCAGAAATAAGCAGGCACGATAAGAACAACGGCAATTAACTAAATTTTGATCTCACGAATCTAGAAGTTGAATATGATGAGACAGATGATGATGATATATACCTGAACTACCCGGTCGTACAGAATCTAGATTTTGTACTGGGGCGAGTAGGTCCAATCTGAAAATGCATGTTGATTTAGGTACTAACAATTCAGTGAACTATTTTATTTTCTGATTTCCTAGACGCAAACTAGCAGAGAATTTATTGCTATTTTATAGTATCAGCAAAAATGCTGAAAAGTTATTCACGATTAAATTTTGTGCTAAATGCTAAATACCTAATATATAATAAATGCAACATCCAGTTCAGTGGAATTCTTGGAATCTCATGAAACAGATGAGGATTTGTTTAAAATAAATTAGTCTCATACATCAAGAAATCTCGTCAGGGATTTATCTACACAATGTACAGATATTAATGCACACGGGATTTAAAGCGTAATGAGGTCAATCATAGCTATTCTTGCGATAATATTATGCTATGCTATCTGCATCAACTTTAGAAAGGGTTATCAGTAAATTCTACCAGCGTTATTGAGCATGCAGTGACATTGATCTTGATCATTAACAGTGAAGGAAACATGTGAAGTTGAAGGAAAATGCGACATAAAATATTGATAATTGATTAAAACATAAAACCAATACTACAGGAAGTGGTGGTGGAGGTTGGAATTTGCATGTGTATGCAGATTTCCATAAGCAGATGACATTAGCCAAATAACAGAAGCTTGGGATTCGTGTTTTATTTTGAATACATAAATCTGCCTGCAATGATGCGATTGCTGTTCGACGTGTTAGCACGTAGCAAATAACAACAATTGGAATTACTTTGGATAGAAAGATGAAAATAACTTCCTGGAACAGGAATAGAAAAGACGCAGAAGATGTCCTTGGAGTTATTTAAAGATGGGTATCGGAGAAAGCCTGTTGAATGGTGAAACAGGTGACATATGATGAAATAGGTTTTTCATCCTATTAGCCAGAAACAAAGATTTTGGCTAACATGACGTAATTTCGATTCTCGAGTCTTGTGTAACTTTAGATTTCTGCAGAAACCATTTTACTTCATCGAAACTCGGTTTCGCATTAACCGACGAATGAGATGTGATGCCAGCATGCAGGTAAGAAGAAATGTCTGACACCTGAGATGAGATGAAAAGACAGAAATACAATTTCGAGGTATCCCAAGGATTGAGTGTGCATAGCTGCTGTGCATGGGTGAGCACTAAGAAGCCAGGATGCTTTTGGGTCAATGTTAAATAGTCGAAGTACGCATACAGATATTGCCTAAGCCTATTTGACTCTAAATCGTAGTCACTAGCTTATCACGTTCAATTTGATTGACTTCACTAATTAATTCTGTGGGATGTATCGGCATAATGGTTCGAGTTAATGTTATTCGAATTCCGGAATTTGCGCACATTCGTCAAGTCTTTTTGCATCTGCAGCAACTTAGTTTTGCAAGGGTGGCTTATTATTCGCTAATTTACTTTGACTTAAGGTGTGCTTTGCAGATTGCTCACCTCAGTTCCAATCTTCCAACCACTTGAGCATTCTCTGAGCACAATGAAAGTTATGTGCACTTGGTGATGCATGCAGACGCTCCCTTCTAACTTGCCTTGTTCTGTTGGCCATGCAAATTGGCTTTAGCAATCGTTTGAATCTGAAATATCTGAGTAGTAGAAAATTCGCCATAATTCTGTTTTGTAAGATTAGAAAAGTACTTGTGAAGCAAAAATAGTGCAAAACAGTATCTGTATTAAACGTAAGAAGATTGGAATTGGAAACACTCATTATGCATGTAAAACAAGGTTCGTTTGACCTCTCAAATCCGAACAACCGGAGAATGGTAAGACTTTTTAAGAATAATTAAGAATTTTTTTAAATCCTCTGATCATTGTATTGGTTTATAGTAGAAAGTTTTCATAGGGTTTGATTTTTTTATTTGCGATCTCAAAGAGTGGATTTTATTTGTTTTTTTGGCATTCACTTTTCTAATTCAGAATGCATACACTGCTCTTGAAGTAAAGGTTATCGTGTATTCCTACAAAATCGTATGCAAATTACAAGATAGCAAGAACCATTTGCAAGAACCATGACTTGCCATGACTTTTTGCTGACTTTAGAATTGTCATGATTTACGATGCACCTCATAGTGTGTAAGAAGGCTGTCTCAATTCTCTGTCACGAAACAGAGTTAGTAGTTTTGTCGAGACAAATAAAATATCAATATAAGGGAACTCCATATAAATGATCAATCGGAGATTTATTGGTTTACGTTTCGGGGATGGAACGAAAAGGACATGTAAAACCGGAATTTTCTAGCAAAAATACTTTGAATCACACCTTTTACATCATGTTCACATGAATCATAGGTTTTGAAATTCATGATTTCTCCAGCCTTTGGTTGTGTAAATCTCATAGAGATCTGTTTCGCTGCAGTCTAAAGTCTAAAGTCATAACAGAGCCACCAGAACTCAATGCGAGAATGCGAGGTAGAATATTGAATACTTTCCCATGTGAAGGTGACGAAAGATTGGCATGTTGATAGAAATGAGATGCTTTCGTTGACATGAGCAAAGTAAATGTTGCCGATAATTTGAATACAATAAGATCAAAGGGCATTTATGAGCGAATAACTTAGCATGCATAATAGCATGAATCAGAATTAGGTTTCCATTTTTCACGTAATGTTACATCTGCTGAATGAATTGTGTAATGAGAAAATCGTTGCGTAATGAATCAGATTTATCAATCGGTTAATTTGTTTTTCAGGCCCCAATAATTGACACGGGTCACATCAATAGAGCCTTTGTTGAGGCTCAAGACGACTTGAATGGAAATAATAACAAGGCCATAAGCATAGGAATATCTCCACCTTCTTACAGCAACAGCAAGTGTGACAATGACCAACCTGTGGCAAAGATCGTACTGCCTACTGATGTAAGACTCTGCGAACATATTGGATCTTAGGGATTTAATGAAACGCTTTTACTTGTAAGCTGACCCTTCACAATTCCATTTTTCCATTCAGGGCGACGGGGAGGACCTTGATGACTCTGTTGACAGAGACACATGGGGAAATCCTATTGAATTTCTTCTCTCATGCATTTCCATGTCTGTTGGTCTTGGAAATGTATGGAGGTTTCCGTTTGTTGCGTACACTAACGGAGGAGGAGCTTTCCTCATTCCATATTTAGTGGTACTCTTTTTTATTGGAAAGCCTATTTACTTCTTAGAAATGGCTTTGGGACAATTTTCTGCACGTGGGCAAGTAAAAGTTTGGTCCCTGGCTCCTTTCTTTAAAGGTAGGACTCGCTAAACTCTGATTAATTTAATGTATGTCATAAATAGGAGCTTACAATTTGCTACATATAGGAGTTGGATACGGTTCAATGGTTGGCACAGCTTGCGTCGTGAGTTATTATTGTGCCTTGATGAGTCTCACGGTGTTCTATTTCTTCGCATCTTTCCAAAGTGTTCTCCCGTGGTCGGTTTGTGACCCTGCGTGGCCAGAAATCAATTCAACAGTTTGCAACAAACCAACAGAATCTACTGTTGCTCCTAATGTGTCTATCTCCTTTTACAATGAATCCAGTATTTCGACTAATGTTTCTGCACTATTGGAAGCAAATTTTAGCACCACTGAAACTCCTATGGAAAAGAGCAATAAGAGCATCTCAGAATTATACTTTGAGTAATTGACAATGACATTCATTAGTTGTGACAATGCGTTTACTCTCATGGGACCAAAATTGCAAATAATATATATTTATGTCATGTGTAGTAACGAAGTATTTCCTCAGCTGAAGAACATTGACGATGGAATCGGGCTTCCAGAATGGAGATTAACTCTCTGCCTTCTATTCTCATGGATAACTGTCTTCCTATCGCTGGTGAAAGGCGTTAAGAGTTCCGGGAAAGTCGCGTACTTTACAGCTATTTTCCGTAAGGCCCTGAAATCGCCTCCCGAAAAAAATGAATTCCTTTGCTACAAATGCTACATCATTTGATTCATACAGCTTACGTCGTGTTGTTCATCTTGCTCATCCGTGGAGTCACACTCAAAGGAGCTTGGGGTGGAATTTGGTATTTCATCAAACCTGAATGGCACAAAATATACGATCCTAATGTAAGTTTTAAAAAAAGAACTAATTAAAAATCGAATTTCTTTAATGAGGCTTTCGAACTGCAGGTTTGGTTTGCAGCAGTAGGACAATGTTTCTTCTCCCTTTCTACTGCATTTGGTCCAATTATTATGTTCTCTTCGTATAATCCCTTTTCCAGAAATGTTTATAAGTGAGTTAATAAGTTCATACGAGTAGATATGCAGACTAGATAAGAATAAAAGTTAATAACATTTTGTGTCTTTTAAAACAGAGATGCATTCATCATTAGTTTGATGGACACTTTCACGAGCCTTCTTGCAGGATTCACTATCTTCGCTATTCTTGGAAATCTTGCTTATGAACTGAAGGTGGATATCAAAGCAGTTGCTAAAGATGGGCCAGGACTTGCGTTTGTTAGCTATCCTGAGGCCATTTCCAAGTTTGAGTGGGTCCCACAGGTAAATTTCACTTTCAGAAAGAACAATTCCTTATTCCGGTCTTTTTACTACTCATTTTGTCTTTACAGCTTTTTG
Source organism: Isotomurus palustris (assembly GCA_034696625.1). Classification (NCBI taxonomy): domain Eukaryota; kingdom Metazoa; phylum Arthropoda; class Collembola; order Entomobryomorpha; family Isotomidae; genus Isotomurus; species Isotomurus palustris. The sequence goes on along the minus strand of JAQGAD010000604.1, from coordinate 738 downwards.
CAGTTTTATTCTTCCTGATGCTCTTTACACTGGGAGTTGGCTCTGCTACATCTTTGACCGGAGGAATTATCACTATCGTTTGCGATCAGTTCCCCCGATTCGTCCGATGGCAAGTTACTTTAGCAGTGTGTGTCATTGGATTTTGTTCAGGGCTCATTTATATTACTCCGGTAAGTACACCAGTGCCAATTATTTTAATTAATGAAAGTTCAACTCGTGTATGAATCCATCTACTTCCTTCTTATAAGGAGAATTTCATAATTATTGTATAATTTCAGGGAGGCTTATTCATGTTGGGCCTCGTGGATCACTTCGGAGCAAACTTTGTGATCTACGTGATGGCAATTATCGAAGTAGGAGCGATTTCTTGGGTCTACGGATTGAACAATGTTTGTCGCGACATCGAATTTATGTTGGGTATCAAGTTGGGATTCTACTGGAAGTTCTGTTGGGGATTCTTCATTCCTGTTGGACTTACGGTTATTTTGGTGTACTCCTTTATCACTGCAACTGAACTTACTAACAGTGGACAAGGATACCCCCTAATTGCCATTGGTAAGCTATATATAGCTATTCTACAATTTTCGATAGCATTTAAATGGCATAATATTGCGGTCTTATGTAGTGGCTGGATGGATTTTGGCCGGATTTGCACTACTTTTAATTCCTCTTTGGGCCATTCATGGCATTGTGACTAGAAAGTCCACATCGTTTTGGGAGGTCAGATATTTTCCCTTT
>JAQGAD010000603.1:0-33149 GCA_034696625.1 Isotomurus palustris | reverse complement strand
CAATCTACTGGAGGCATAAAAACATTTTTATAAAAATCACAGGGACACAGGTCAACATTGGAGGAAGACTTACACCAATGAGTCCAATTCATCTGGGAAGCAAGTAGCAAGTGAACTAATTCATCTCACACTTTCACTTTCTTGCTCAGCTTTTGTCTGCAATGCCATTTCGAGTCAGCGTTATGCTATGCTATGGTTTTGAAGAGACATTGCCAAGCTATAGGGGCATACTGAATATACTATGACTCTGATAAGGATCAATATTATAGCGTAGGATAAGATAGTCCGAATTCTGAGCTAACAATATGAGTTTCTATCTGTGCTGTGGGTAGATCTAATTCTATAATTTTGATTTCTAGGATGCAGACCTACCACGCATCATGTCCGACGGTGCCCAACGGCTCCTTGATGTAATTGAGTAAGTGTGAAACCGGAATATCATGCAGAGAAGGGAGAAAATGCTTCCGTTTACTTAGTTAACATGGTTGGTAATTTCATTACAGTGATCCTAATGCTTTGGAATCGTTTCTTGGAGAACTAACTTCTAGTTCGGAGCTTCTGCCTTCGGCAGAATCAGTCGATAATGTTGTGGCCTCACTGGCCAGATCTCTTGAGGGAGACTACGAGGTCGACTCACCAAATGAAACCCTATTCGACACATTGGACCCCAGTTCCAACAATCTAACGGACATATCTCAGTCGTACGTGCCCTCTGACTTCGAGAATGTCAATGTGTCCAATGCTAATAACCATGGAACGTACTCGATGGGCTCGCTTCCTAATGGCGACATGTCCCATCAGCAGCAGCAGGAGCTGCAGAATTCTCTTTCCACCGTGATAACTTCTGGTAACGAGCAGTACATCGTTTCTTCAAATCAATCTACAAATAGTACATCGAATATAACTTCAAATGTGCAGCAACAATTTTCCTCAGCCAACTCCAACTGTGATTCCTCTTCATTAGTCTCCACTTCGTCAAATTCTCAGTTTATTCAACACCAAAATCAACAGCAAATTCAATTAAATCAAAATCAGCAATTATTGCTGCAGAATAATGGAAACAACTACATTTTTAATCAAGATCTTATGCAAAAGCAAAATATTTTGAGCCAATCTCAACAACCCCAACCAACGGCTAGTCTTTCCTCTTCTAATGTCGAAAGTCAAAATCAATTAAGTAACACTACCACTTCCCTTCAAAATATGATCTCAGTTTCTTTAACTAACAATACCTCTGCTGGCCAGCAAATAATGACCTCATCCTTTCAGCAGGGAAATGAAATGTCCCAACAGCAGGGACAGATGCAGCAAGTCGTAAACAGTCAGGGTCAGCAGCAACAGGGGAACTCTCTTTCCTCGTCTAGTAATTCTAACAGTGCGCCAGGGTCAGGAAATAGTACTTCAGCTTCTAATGAACTCTCCTCCGTTGGAACTAATAGTAATAGTAATAACGTAGCTAATACAAACAACTCTACCAGCAATCCATCTCCTATGCAACAAACCCAACAGTTTGCAAGCACAAACATCCAACAACAAACTACCACTGCTATTAACCAACTGGGTCAAACAGTGAGCTTGGCGAATGTCAATGTTGGGGGAACTCAAATTCTTACCAATGCTGGGAATATTGTTACGGCAGGACAGACTCAAGCTAACATATTGCAACAAATTCAGTCAGCTAATGCAGGTCAAAGTTTTATCACGATGGATCAGGCACTACTCGCTGCTGGATCTGGAGCGTTCGGAGGAGCCAATCTTGCCCTTGTGTCTGCTGGAGGCACTCCAACATACGCTGTTGTTCCAGCTGGAGCTCAGTTCCTCCAGAATACACTAATGGCACAAGCCCAGGCTGTCCAGACTCTAACAAAGGGTCCCAACGGGACTTATTTTCAGACTTCCGGTGGCACCCAGCTTGTTGCAGCATCCAATGTTAACACTGTTTCCAATGTGAACGTTGCCAACACCAGTACACCAGCAAAGCCAAAGCAGCCCCCACAGTTGCTTCCGAAGCCCGGAAAGAATGGTGGAAACAGTGGAAACTCTGGGAGTAGCACTTCATCTTCAAGTTCTGAGACTGTGAGCTCTAGTACAACCTCTATCGTAACGTCGTCAAATTCTGCTCAAGCCAATACGTCCACAGAACAACAACATCAACAACAACAGCAGAACATGGTAACGCAGCTATTTCAGCAGCAGCAAGCTCAGATTCAGGGTCTACAGAATCAAGTCGTGGTAACTTCTGTTGCCAACAGTATGGGCGCGATGATGCCTCAACAACAGTTTACTATAGGAAACACTGGACTGGGCCAAGTTGTCATGTCTCAGGTACGGAAACAGATTATGATAATATGTCGGGATTTTTCGAAGTATTTATATTTCTGACTTGAATTTTTACAGAACCCAGGTCAACAAACACAGCTCACTGGAACTCTGTTGGTCAATCAAGTAAGAGTAAACTGAAATCATGCAAGTCCTCTGACATGCAAGTATATTGTACTAATTGATTGCTATTTCCAGTATGGTCAACCTATTCTTGTACCATCTGCTTCAACGGCTTCCCCGAGTGGTATGCAGTTTATCATTCGTCCCCAGTCTGCACAACCTCAAATGCTCACAATTCAAGCTCCTTCTGGGATTGGCACTCAACAACAAGCTCAACAGGGGAAACCTATTGTGCGATACGTGACTCATCAAATGCCGCAACTTGCTCAGGTACTGCTTCTGTTACGTTCTTACGTACAGCTTTCGAAGGTATGGGGTGAAGTTACAATGTATATTTTTGCGCTTCGGGATTCTGCAGACTTCGGGTTATGGTATCCAACAAATTCAAACACCATCTGGACCTCAATGGGTCGCTGTTCGATATCCACAGCCAGCCACAACGCTTGCCACGACGGGAGGCCATTTTACTCAAATTGACGGCAGCACTTTGATTCAAACTTCACAAATTTCAAATCAGCAGCAGCAGATACAAGTTCAAGTTCAGCAGCAACAGGCTCCGTCGCCTTTAACGCCCCACTCACAACTTTCCCAACCTTTAACTCCTCAAACCCCAGGTCAGCCGGGAACTCCTCAATCTCACCTTCAGCAACCGGCAACACCTCAGCCTCCCCCAACACCTCCTGTCCAAAGGTCGGACACAAATACGCCTGATTCTTCTTCGGAGCCTCCACCTGCTAAAAAGTCTAAATCTAGAGCAAAGCCGAAGAAACAACCTGCTAAAGTGTGCTTAGACTTGGAGCAACTCCTCAAACGGTCAGGAATCATGGACGAAGACTTAACAGATGACATGTCTTTTGGAGATTTCGGTTTTGGATCGAGTAATGAGAATGGATTCGGCAGTGGTATGGAGCATAGTGACAGTAGTCAGATGTCTACTCAGGAAGGCCAAAATCCTGTTCAACTCCCAGTAGTAAATACATCAGGTTGGTGTTGTTTTATCTTTCTCATTTACATTTAAGTAACGATTGACCAGGGATTAGAGAATAGAACAGTGTACAGTTTACTGCAAGTTTATCTTATCATCCTCATTCATTTGTTTGTGTTTAAGTCTTAACATCCACATCTGTTTTAGGTAAAAGTAAATCTAAAAATCAAGGAGCAAGTCCTAAAAAGTCTCCATCGAAAAGCAAGAAAAAGAAAGCCCCAGAAAAGGCGAAGTCCCCATCTCCCCCACCACCTCCACCTCCCATTTCCAAATCAAAAAAGAAGAAAGGAGGAAATCAGAAGGCTGATTCAAAGACTGACAATTCTAGCTCTAGTAAAAACGATGTCCCAAAGAAGCTTTCCAGTATAGACTCTGTGACTGCTACTATCATGGCTGTGGCTGCTGGAAGACGGTCTCCAACTCCTCCACCAACGCCACCTCCTCCTTCCAACTCTCGGTCCAAATCCACTCCAAAAACTAAATCTCCTTCCAAGTCTAAAAATTCTAAAGCTCAACAAAACCAGTCTCCAGTGACTCCTAGTTCTGGATCGAGTATTCCCAATAGCCCTGCTTCTTCCTTGCCTCAAACTCCTTCCTCTATTCATGTACCTTCTCCAATGGCCCCTTCTCCTGTGCCTGTTGCAGCTCCAGTCGTAGTTCCTCCAGTTGGGGGTTCTCCAATTCCTAACGGACTCAACCAACATATGATTCCTTCGTCTCAATCTATCCCAAGGGTAGTACAAACGATCCAGCTCACTCCTCAGAATCAGCAGTTGCTGAGGAATATACAAAGTCAAATCTCGCGATTGGTTTCCCTTCCTAAACGGAATGATCGGGAGCAAGTTGCTCTTCAGAAACTGATCGCGCTGCAGCAGCAAGTCATAGCTACTGGAATTCCTGTACCTAATCCAAGTCATCTCTCAAACGTAAGTTTTTAAAATTTAATGCGGTTTTGGGTGAATTTGTGTATGAAAAGTTTGCACTGGGTTGGGGTTAAGTTTGCTCATCTAACTGGAAACTGCCTTGGTGGCATAATCTGTTGAAAAACTAACTGTCAATGTAATCATGTCACTGGTGTTTGTATAAATCCTCTGTGGCCAAGAAGAGCATGCATAATATTAATAATTAATAGTTCAACCAGATTTGCAAAAGTTTAAACAATTTGCAATTTTTTTGGAGTTTCCTCATCCCTCAGAGACATCCTCATATTAAACATAACGTTGATTGTTTGAACGTTGACCTTGCTGGAAAATCTTGGCACAGTACACTTAAAGCACAGTAATTTTTTTTATTGAAGCTGTTAATGACTAAATATTGGCTTTGGTGTTGTGACATATATAGCTGAGTCAAAGCGTCAACGCTACTGTATCAGCAGCTACCCTTCTAGCAGCGTCAGCGGTTTCGAGTTCCTCTGCAATAACTGCTATTCTTGGGGGCACTAACGCATTGTCAGTGGGTGGTGACTCGTTGGTTTCCAATAGTCCTAACTGTAGTGCAAGTACTTCGAATGTGTCCGTGTCTCAAAATAACATTATCAGTAACACCTCAACCACTACAAACGTTAGCAGCAGCACTCAGAAGTTACCAAGTCTCAAATCATCTCCTTCGTCTGTGCCTATTTTATGTTGTAAAGATGGGGAAAGTGTCACCCCAGGCACCACATCTTCGGTAGTTACAACCGAAGGGGCTACATCTTCTAATCATGACATTTCTATCAATTTTGTACCTGGAGCTCCTTTAAGTAATACTGGGGTCCCTAAAGTTACAGTTAGCAATGATATCACTGAACCCAGTAGTAATGGAGGTCCTGAGGAAAACAAGGTAACTTACGACGTGCAGTCATTCATAGTGATTGATTGTTGATTATTCAGTTCTATTGTTCATGATCATTTTTAGTTTCTCCAGTCATAGCTGGATATTTTTTCTTGATCTTTTGCTAAGCTTATCGATGCGTATAAGCGTACGCGTACAAGAAGTTTGTTCGTGAATGAAAGTAGTTTCAGCCGTGAGAGAACCTTTTAGGTGTTAATCATCCGAGTCGCCCATTACGTTCACCCATATCTGATATTCATTTTACTGGCTTGTCTTCAGCTTCATTTATATCTTAAAACAGCTATATTACATTCTCTTACGCTTTAAATTCATTGAGCTCAGCACTGACAACAACTTGCATGTGCGCTTGTTGCTTTTTAAGACTATTTCGTAACAAATAGAAGTAACTGTTTATGTGTCAAATACCTAACTCAGAATATTCTACCCTTAGGAAAATGCCATGGGCATACCTACAATGGTCGTCGCTTCCAGTGCTCTTGCGACAGCAACAACTACGACGAATTCCTTAGGGCAGCACCATATACAGTCATATCCCTCAGGAACGTATAGGAGTGCAATTGATGAGAAAAAGGCTGAAGAACAGAGAATTGCTAATCAAAAGGCTGAAGATGAAAAGAGAGCGAGATGGAAAAAGGAAGAGTAAGTCAAATAGATATGATTTGCAGTAAAAAGCTCATCTAATAAATATTGTTACACTTTTAAAGGTTCGAGATGCTACTGAAACGAGACCAGCAATGTGTTGTGAAACCAGACTATGAAATTCCATTCTGTTCTAAGCGTGATGCAGTTGAGCGTCTGATGAAGTACCATATCTTAAGAGATCGGAACGATATGAATTTCGAAGAGTTCGACGCAGACTTTGGAGAAAAGGCTTCTCTATTACTTGACAAATTCCATGGGATGGTTGCCAAACATCGTTCACTGTTATTGAAGGAATCAATGGTAATCCAATAATCTATCATTGAAATCGTAAATGCAGCTGGAAATAATGGCTTGTCTGGCCAATTGATGAATGCAAATACTTAAATGTGACAATATTTTTTATAGAAGGAAGTTGGTTGTGCTGAGCGAGTAATGCTAGAGCGAATGTTTGTAAACGAAGAAAAATTGAAGTTAGAGCAAGATCGACTGCTTGTCAGCCAAGGAGAAAGTTAGTTTGAATAATGATATTTTGAGGTACTTCATACCTAAGTTCGAAACTGACAAATAAATTTATTCTTCGTAGTTCTGGAGCTTCCTCCCCCTCCTTCAAGCTGGGTTCCTAAAATTCAGGATATGGTTGAGAAGGAGATGAAAGAAATGGAGCGGGACTCCTATGTGAACTTGCAAGTTCAGTCAGCAATTGACTCAATTATTGGCTTTGGGAACAACGATCCCGGAAACTTCTTGCCTGAAGAAAATGATAAGGTAATTAATCATAATTTGGATGCTGTCAGTGGACTTTTACCCCAATCTCACTTGAGATTTTGTTCTTTAGATTGAGTATGATAGCTTTGGTGTGCCAATCAACAATGGTGCGTACAATGGGATGAATAATTCTTCATCTGCTGACATTGACGAAGCTGTTCGCTCTATTCTGTCGTAAAAAAGAGATGACGAGCTAAGAACACATACACATGGACTGGAACTGATAGTGCTAAACAATCGATGAGTCGAATGCCTTCCTTGTCCGTGTGTACGAGTTAGTACGAGTACGGTTGCCTGATACTCATGGTGATACGAAAATACTTAAGCCGTAGCATTTAAACGTAGGAATTTTGGTGATTTTCATTATTAGACTATTCCTTTTCATATCTAACTTTGAAACGCTTCTTATGTAAGTGAAGTGAGTGAATATTCCTTTCTAAGGATGAGTGTTTCCATCATGAATAATTTACAATAATACCCAAACGCATTTTAAACTGTTATAGTGTAGGTTTGTGTTATATTATGCAGATATCCGTGATATTATTAGTCTTTTTACGTGTAAAATATGATGGAATGCGTTAGGAACAGAATGCCTTTTTAAATATGCTTCGATTTCGTTGTAATCCTTTAATAGCTCAGGAATAGTTGATCGTTGTATTGAAAATCAAAGTTGAAAAATGCCGAGAGCTGCACAATATTTTAAGATTGGAAAGACAACATTTTTAAACCATTGTAATCTATGCACAGGCAAAGGTAAAGTTGCTTATGTGTCTTATAAAACTGTCTTTGACAGGAATTTATTATGTAAAGTACTAAAGTACGACTCAAAGGTTTATAATTATTGTCGTCCAATGCAAAAGAATAAACATGATACCCATGTCTCAACTTTTGGTGGTGTTTGTTGTTATTAATGAATCCAACAAGCAATGAGTTGTTGTCCCAAACTCTTCATAATATGTACATTTATGCGTTGCCATTTTATGGCGACTGGCGACTAAAATTAATGAATCAAAAATCAAAAATCCGAGTAAAAGTTGTACCATTTAATTTGCTTTAAGCTTATAGGCTACAGATTTGTACCAGTAACCGCTGATGAATGATATCACTAACCCTCTTACATAGCAAAAATTTAAGCGAACGAAGAATAAATAATTGTGCACAGGTTTATGGATTCATCATTCTCAAGAACATAAATAGTATTCGTAGAATTAAAACCTAATTACAAAAGTTGCACTCATATAAATTCTCATACAAAATGTTTGGTTAGTGATCTCCTCTAAGTAATTCAAACAATAAGTTAAAACCATTGGAGTCTTCTGTTTTGGCTGTTAGCATTTCTTTCCCGACCTGCATACAAAACACGATAAAAATGAGATGCTTCGACAATACGTTATCTTCCATCTTCGTCTAGTTTGAAAAATCTTACTTGGCAGATCCGCTGCAGTTCCGGAATCTTGAGTAAAAGCTCACCAAATTTGGACGGAGACTCAGGACAGCGTGCCAAAGTGTAAGCTTGGAGACACTGCAAAAGCCGTTCTTGAGATTCCCTAACTCTTTCTCCCTCTTGAAGCTCATCAACTTCTGAAACGAACCGCAGAGTACTTTTGAGAATTTCAACCTAATTTGAAACTTGATATTCATTCAGAATTGTCGTACCTGAGGACATGAGTATGATGACTTTCAGAGCAGCGTACTCCACGGTATCCAGTCTCAACCTCCTCAGATTCTCAGTGAAGTGAATCATCCTCGTTATGCACTGATTCCCATGAGCATCGCTCTCCTTTAATGTTAGCCTCTCGTTAATACGAATACTCCCTGCTGGCATCGGTATCGACCGGTAGCAGCACGAGAATAACAGTAACTCACACCACGAATTTAAAAGTAACTTAGTTTGGTCATCAACCTGCAAAATAAATCTCAAGTGTTTATATCCGGCCTTTGTTAGTACCCTAACTGCAAGTCATGTCTGTTTACCTGAATATTCTTAAAAAGCGGAAGTGATTTGCACCATTTGACAAGTCGATATAGCCTCCTGTCAGCAGCAGCACATAGCTCCTGTAAGTAGTCTGGATTATTAGCATTAGCCCCATTTGCCGACCCTTTCGAAAGGTCTCCCTCCTGATCCCCATCCGCCGATAAATGCCACAGAGATTCACATTCAACGATTTCCTGTAACACGTCAAGAAGAAAAGCTTCTGTTGAGTATCATTTCTCGCCCAGAGGAGATCATCTCACAATATTATAGAACGAACGAGGCAGACCTTAAGGAGATCCGGAATCTCCCACGTGGGTGGAGTGTTTTGTTGCTGGTTCTCCGAGTGAGAGGCTGAAGTAGTTGTGGGTGGGAGTGTATAGCTGCAAGCGTACGTACTCCTGCCTCCCCGCGTCCGGTCTTCCCGAATTGCTGCAAAATCATTCACATGTCACTCCACCGTTCTCTTTCTCCACTTCCTTTCTAATTACCGACCTTCCAACTTCATCCCCACCCGAAGACACTTGTCAAAACGACAAGCAGGACATTTCTTCCTGGTGGCAATCGCCACATGGCACGAAGCTCCTCTAAGGCACACATAATTCTTCCGGTTTTGCACGGTCCGTTTGAAAAATCCTTTGCAAGACTCACAGGAAAATATGCCGTAATGGAAACCAGAGATTCTGTCTCCGCAGATAGGACACGGACTGAGCCAAGAACGATAAACACAATGTTACAAAAACCTACAACTTCACACACATCCATTACTAATCTCACATACCTGTTGATTAGCTGCTGCCTCGAAATTCCTTGAGATGAGAGATTAGACGACAGTAATACTTCCTGTTGATCTCCATCTGAAAATAAGCAACGAGAGATTGAATACTTTAGAGCTGCGGTTGCTGGGTATGCTATAGACTGTCGACTGTTTTACTCACCGAAATCTTCGACTTTATTGACGACTCTGTTGTGTGACAGTAGAGGAGAGTTGGACGGTGAAGGGGGAGTGGTGTTGTTGGATGAGGAGGAGAAGCTTCTTTGGGATGCATCTGAGTTATGGCGAGAGAGGTTGGAAGATGGGGTCGACCACCCCCCCAGAGCAGAATCGGGGGACGGAGGAATCCTGGGGAAAGAGAGATTCATCGGTGGCTGCTGATGTTGCTGGAGAATCATCGTTCCAGCCTGGGCATTTCCACTCGGTCCTCCAGGAATAGAGACGGTGGCATTCGAGATGGAAAGCTGCGAGTTGGGAAGACTTGCGACAACGCCGATCACCGGAGAGTGATTGTTGAGGACACCCAGTCCATTTCCTCCTGAGGAGCCTCCATTGGAAGTTCCGGTGGAGGATGAATGGCTATTGTTGGTGATGAGTACCCCTTGTTGGGCGTGCTGTGCAATGCTGCTGGGGTGAAGCTGTTGCTGCTGCTGGTGGTGGTGTCCACTTCCTCGGTGGGAATTATTGTTGTTGGCAATTAACAAATTGTTATTGTTTGTAGAAGGGACTGTGTTATTACTGCTGTTGATATTAGTTAGAGCACTGTTATTGTATGAATCGCTTATGAGAACTGTCGTCGTGTTGGCATTGTTAATGACATTAACATTTGAATTGTTGTTCTTCTGCTTGGTCGGTGGTAAAGACGCAGGCAGAGGTGGATTGCCTCCACAGAAGTTAACGTTGCCACCACTTAGATTACTACCACTACTGCTATTACAATTATTACTACTGCTTCCATTACTACTGCAAGATTGAGCTTTAGCTTGTTGCATTCCATGAATTTGCATCACCGAGTTGCTCCCTGGATCTCCTCCAGGGTTTTGAGATGAAGCTACTTGAGTTAAACTCACTCCTCCGAGCTTCCCATGAGTCGTTGGAACATTCGGATAAGCGGGAGATGATTGACGGTCACTTGCGCCAGAGTCAAAGGTATTATTACTACTAGGAGGAGGATTCGAATGGTTCGAATCAATGTCAAAGGCACAAGAAGGTTTTGGAGACGAGAACTCTACGTCCTCATCGTCCACTCGTCTTCCTCCGTGGTCATCTTCGTCCTGTAACATACAAAGACACACACGAGGATTTAGAATAATTCAGAATAATTTCCCTGGAAGTCTCACTTAATGCCTGTAGGATCTTTCTAAACTGGAACTTATTAAGCTTGTGCGAAATCTGAGTTGTTATCCAGCAGCAAAACCTCGAAGGATCTATGGAGAAGTTTTGGAAGTCAGTGCGGTCACTGCTAATTAGTGTGTGGGATGAATGAGACAGAAATCTACGACATATTGTTGAAAGGTACTACTGTAAATAGTAAATGGAATGTTGGACACTTTGAACTGCGTGTGTTTCTCAGTGGAGAGTCAAAGAGACATTATTGATGATGATGATGTGGTTACAGAAATATCCAAACATACGAGGCAAGACACCCATTCATCTTGTGTTTTAAAACAACCGTTTATTGCAAGACATGAATGACATGCAGTTAGTTAGTTACAGGCAGTTACTGAACTCTCCCAGGAGTGACAGACACCTTCTCCTAACTTCGATTACCACCTACCTACAAATCACTACGGTGGACGTGTAGTACATCGAGAGATATTAGAAGCATCATTCGCAGTTATTACTCAGATGAAGCCACCACTCATTGTTCATTCGCAAAAAGCGTGTGTTGGTTATTTAAAGCGATTGAGATTAGCGAACATGGTGCAGATGAGTTTCTCGCACTCTCCCAGAGGAAATGAATGGACAAATATGTGTGATATCTTCAAGAGAGTCAATAAAGATTGTTCTGTTATCCTAGCACCCCTAAGGCCACTAACCTAATGCTTGTGCACAGTTGTGCGTTGCTGCTCTGTCCGTAGACCTCCGTCGGAAGAGTAATAAGTGATACAGCAGCAGTACACGAGTTAATTAATGAATATGCACGAGATCGAGTAACGCACACAGTAATGTGATCCTTTAACTGAGGTTTGCAACTTGGTGATATTGATATCGACTGAATAACAATAAAGGCCCACTTACTATGGCATCATTGTCAGAAAGTTCTCCGTCCCAAGACATCGGACGTGGAGGGTCCAATCTCCCTCCTCCATGACCATTGTTACCTCCAATGGAGTTGTCTTTCTCGTTATTCATTTTCTGAGGAGCCCTGCGAACAGCTTGGGAAGAAATACGGGCGATTTCTTCATCGCACTCCGCTTCGATGTTCTCATCCATCGTTGACGATTATGATGATAACTACAAGCACAGCACCCTTCACAAGGGCACTTGAATCTCTTTAAGTCAAAGCGTGTCTGAAATGAGGGAAAGAAATATAAATCATATTAGAGGTAATTTTACACAAGTTCGCATACTCACACAGAGAGTAACAGTATATTATTATAATAGTATGTGTAAGTATCATATTATTCTACAAGTACACCCACTCGCTTAAGTTTCATAAAAACGCCCATATGGATATGGAAGTGTAGTAATAGAAGACGAAGAAGGTCTGCGAGTCGTAGAGTCTAAAATGTACCGTAAGAATCATGAATGAATGAACCGACATGATCAATAGACGCGAGAGAAAGATCCGTTCACGTTTTTACTTCAACCAATTAGTTGCTCATCAACTCATCACTTCATTTGAACATCAACCAGCAGCTCAGGAGCTCACAATAATAATTCCTTTATTTCAAAGTAAACATGGGAGTTATTTAATGTTCATGTGGAAATGACTTTGAGATTTTTCACCCTTCAACCTCAACCACCGCCGAGTGGAGAGTACTATGAACTCTGAAGGAAGGTTGAAGGTGATGACATTGAATGTTTTATTGGTGGCATTTAGTACACAGATCCATTCATGACTCCTCACGATCATCATCATAAATTATAAGTGGATAATACATAATAATAATATCTAGTCTAGCAGAACTATACTCCTCACAACTACCCATAGACTAATAAGTCTATGCACAACTATCTATAGTAATCTATACCAGTATTGATCAGTTATGCCCAGTAAACACCACCACCACACACAAATACTCAAACACTAACACACAGTTAGTCAGTTAGTTACGATTCTTTAATGAATTTAGCAATATGTTTATGTTGATTGCGCGATATGTCCCAAGAGCTTCCTGTTCGCTTTTATAAGTCTCTCTAATCTCACTCTTACATCGCACCTGGATTATGTAAATTCGATCTGATGATAGTAAAATTTCCATGTAGCCTTGACTTTTTCTGCACTCTAGACTGATGCATTAATTCAATGCATTCTATTATTCTGTATATCGATTGGAAATCAAAAGCTGACCTGATACACAGCATGTGGTTGCTTTTAAATATCAATTTAGGAGCTGCTTTACTAAATGCTAGAATTCATAGAGGAATCTTGCTTATGTGTATCATAATAATAAAAGCCGCTGTACGTATTTAATAACACAAATGATTCGTTGTCAAAAAATTCAAAACGAGCTTAACTTATTAAAGTAGCGCAAGCATTTAAGTCTTGATGAACCGAACCGTGGAAAACATTATGTTAACTGATAAGATTAATCAGACAGAAAGGTGGACGATGTACCACCAATGTAAGAACACGTAGGTTGGTTGTACTGTAATATACGTGTGGGTAGGTACACACCTGATATCTCCTCAAGTGTGTATGTTTAATTAGCGAGTGCGAAAACTCGTTCACACCAATTGTGACTGTGTGTAGCTTATCATGATGATGGTTGCATGTAGCAAGATTAATTTGGTGTTGTTTTAAAGAGAAAGGAAGGAAGATGCATTCATATGGTGTTTGGGAAGAAGGGATCGAGACAGACAGAGATCGATATTCCTGACCTGCGAGCAAAGGCCAAGGCCACTACAACCTACAACAGCACGAGGAGAGTATCATCGTTGGTCGGAGTGAGTCCGGGTGCACCACCTCCGCCCGAGTCTGTCCCGTCGTCCTTGCAACTCATCCTTTCTTTCTCCGGACTTTCTCTCCATGCAACAGTCATGTGGTCTCCCATTGTCGTCAGTCCATCTACGTCATCCCCACTACTAACAATCTCGCTAATCAGCCTACGATAAGAATAGATTCACCTATCGGCCTTATGAATGAATGAATGAACTTTTCTACGACACAACTTTCTCTGTCCGCCCACACTTTCCCTGTGTTTTCCTACGTGGACACACAGAGTGGATGAGTGGAAACTAACATGATTCACCTTATATTTGACTCATGGAATTGTTTGCTTCGCAATGTTATTTGGGGGAGAGAGGTCCCTTGTCTTCCATTTTTATTTTACGGTGTTTTGCAATGGATGGTGTGACGCATAAAGAAGACGAAGAAGCTTATTATTGTTGTGGAATGGTGAATCATAATAGTACCAAAAAGGTGATTACCTAGTGCTACTTTGTAGTGTGGACAAAAGTACCCGTAGACTGGCGTAGACAGTAAAAAATCAGGTGATTTAAGTACCAAATCGATGAGCAATAATTAGGTTGTACTTTAAATTAGGTAGACTAGTAATGAACTTTAATTTAGGTATAGATTAATGAAGATGACTCACCGGAAAGAGATGTTTTACAAGTAATTCTCAGGCGTCGATTCCCACAATGAATGCACAGGTTACACTCATCCAAAGTAATTATAATATAGCGTTATTGGTTCTACGAATTAGTATTATGATTTGAAAGTCTGGTGGAGCCTCAAGTTAAAATGATGAATAACTTTCACTGGTAGATATTTAACTGTTGATAATAACGAAGGTAGATCTCTTTTTATATTGCTTTAATTAACAAGTAAATTCAGTTATATATATATATATAAAGATTTGTTCGCGTGATGGTAGAACGTGGGTATTATCTTTATTTGTTATTTATTTCTCTGCATTCTTAGAATATCACACAAGATAACAGCTCACTACCAGAGATACACACGAGATTATTACGTAACCTTCTTAATGAGCAAACTGAACTTTATTTGTAATAACAGTCGGAGATTTATAGCCTCTTTAATTCATCACAGAATAAAATTCCTGGTGTTCTATTCGTCGCGTAATTAACTTTCTATATTTCAGTGTAAATAGCAGCTCTCCAGTGGTGCACCTTCAGATTTCAACAGAAAATATTATAATAACGAAGATAACATAAAATTGACTTGACCCAAATTTCAAGGGTAATTTAGTTATTCGTTCTTCTCCAATTTAGTCGCAAATGCGGTTGGAAAAATTCGTAAACTTTCTCCACATGAGCAGCACACTTTAATGTTATGTTTGGCGACAACGTAGAAAGCGGATTGAGTAATTACTGAACTTGTTTTCTTCACTATGATGAATTTTTAATATTGCTCGTTTCTCATTCGAGAAAGTAGAGACTCCGGTTGTATAATTTTAAGAATTTTGATACACGAGTCTTGCTTATCCGAGACAATGGTAGTACCAAAACACGTTCCAAGGTTTTTTGCACATTACCTAGCCCAACTTCAGGGCACGAATGAGTTCATGGATATTGATTCCCTCACTCTCACCCGTCTCTCCGAACTTTCATCGGGCTCTCCACAAAAGTCACCATCATCACCGTCACTGCTTATGTACTTACTTTTACACACTGCTTAAAGTCATATCATGAAATGTCAATTGAAATCTCGTGTGTCCTTTCAGCCAAGGTTTATTTCTTGTAAGAGGAGATCGTAGACAAAGATCGTTTGTCTGTGTTTGGCACATCGATCAATATCATCTGGATTTTCTGGATGGTGCAGCATGACACGTTGTTGTCCCTTTCCTGTTAACCCCCCACGCAAAGTTCGCAAACTTAAATGTAACTTCAATAGCTTTAATAACACTGAATGAGGTGCTGGATGTAATATTTCCCGTGTAATAAACTGGAGAATCAGTGCTTTGCACACACACGATGAATTGCCGAGGAGCTTAGCAAGACAATGTCAATGTCAGGGTCGACTAGTGCTTGACATTCTTTTGGAGTTTTAACAAATGTTCACACACACACACACAGCAGAATGATATTATCAGTATAATTTAATGTGTTGCACTTGAACAGTTAAGTCTTTTAACATGACCGTCTTTCGTGCTTATTATGCAACTGTTTTTTCTTCTTGGTGGTTCGTTTTAATATTTGCTGATCCGTCAGTTTTAAATCCACACAAAGTAATAACGTGTGTAGGCAATCTACATTTGGCTAATTCCTTAGCCTCCCAAAGTGCAGAGATGCAGATTTGTCAATTTAGAAAGAGAATCTCCTTGTTTAACCTTCACCATTCCCCATCCGAATCCGAGCACAATCCTCCAGACGACCTTTGGATCGATTCACCACTTTACCACACAAACTCATCCTACATACTCACTTATCTTTGATTAAATGAAAGTGAGTGAATGAGGAGCTGGCTGAGTTGTTTTATTTAAGTAGCTTGGAATATATATATATATATTATTATCTTCTCTCACATTTTTGCTACTTTAATACTGTCGTGTAGATATAATTATACACAAGAGGAGATCCAATGCAGAGTGTATATGTAAGTTGGTGGGAGGCACGAGTTTAGACTTTAATGTGAACTTCTCCTACATCCGTGTTGGATTCTTTTCTCCGTCGACTTGCATAAAAATGATGGCATGGAACAATAAAACTGAAATTCACCGGTGGGTTTACTTGTACGAGGAATGATGTAAATGACTTGAGGGACAGTGTGGCTCATATCTCTGCTGCTGTTGCTGCTGCTGCTCTTTTGCTGGTCGAAGGGTATTATTATCGGAAGGGTATTATTATTACAACATGGATGTTCTTATGATCTTATGAATGGAGATACATTTTCTTGAATCATTGGAGATTGGCAATAATAATATTATGTCTACATGGGAAACACACGGACTCATCTGCGAGTCTCTCGGGTCTAATGGCCATTCTGTGTCCGACGATGTCCATAAATGACATTCGAATGGGAGAGGAAGGTCTGCAGAAGTAGGAGAGATAACTCGCACTGTGTGCACTCCTCCTGTAATGATGATTATGTCTCGGAGTTGTATTATACACAGGGAGAGACTACCTACAAAATTTGATACCACCACCACCACTACTACCACCACTAACAACAAACTCTCTGGATGAGAAGAGTAAATAGAGAAGTGTAGACGATGAGGATAGAAGTTTTGTGGGATAGGACCTATTCCACTGTATATTATGTGTATGTATATATCATTTTCATTGCATTAAACTCCGAGAACACCGTATACAATATACACACAACCGTGTGCCTTGTGGTGGACCTAGAAAGACGTAACACACTGCATGTAATATGTAATATCGCTTTTGTGTATCAGCTAAAGATCGTCTCTCTATAAATTTTCGTGGAGTGTATGTATTTTGTATGTGTGTATGCTCCTGGCTTATTTAGCGAACAAAAAAGATGTTTTGTATCCATCTAAGCTCAATCCCGAACACGCTCTCTCTCTCTCTCTCTCTCTCTCGTATATACATTATGTATAGATATACATGTTTTCTAACCCTTCCATCCATCTACACTTCCACACTCTCTGCATTATTTCGGCTTTGGCATTGGCAAGGTTGAAGTGCCCAGGGTATAACCGTCGCGAAAGTTACCTAAGAATACTCTCACACATAACCTCCACCATCGCCAGTTGCTGCAACTCTCTCACATAGTCTGGAAGGAATCGAAGAACGGGTTAAACCTTTGAGCATCATGGAAACTCTGTCCCATACACACCCGCTGGTGGTGCTGGTGACTTTCTTCCTCTCGTTGAACTTACACACACACACACACACACAAATGTCCTTGTGGATGATGATGATGATCACTTATTTCCTCTCTTTCTTATTTCTTGGGTCTCTCTCTCTCTCTCTCTCGTTCTGTCTGCCTCTCTTTTTTCATTCAATTATCCTACAAGTTTCAAAATGGCTCTGCTCTGCACCACCTTTCATTATTTACGTGACTCATTTAGTCCTGATTTATATTTCATCTGTGATTAATAATTTATTGGAGCAGGAAGAGTGAAAGCACGCAATAACAAGTTATGTTGTGCAACATGAAACTACTTACAGGAATATCAATATATTCTTATGCATTATTTGTTATGTTGTGCCTATGAACTTGTGTAAGAATAATGATATGCAGGAATAAGATACATTCATAGTGTATGGCGCTTTCAATAGTAATCAATTTCGGCTTTCAGAAATTCCAACCTTACTCCCCATTATTACTGGATGGACAGTTTTAGTAGTTTTTTTAGTAAATGGAAATAACTTTTTTTCTTTAATGCATCCGATGCTATTTCGCCTTCGCCCGAAACCAAAAAAACCAGATTTCTTTTACCAGTTCTTTCTTAAACTTTGTTGCGAAGGTATTGTGTATCATGAAAGTTTGGGGTAACTGTATGGCACCTCGTCTAATGGAAATAAACGAATTATGTTTCTTATATGCAGACAGTTAGACACACACACACACACACACATGATGAGAGAGAAGTAATAAGCAAAGGAAAATTACAAGTGCACATGGATGGATGGATGGATATCTCTGTGAGTAGTGACAGTGGTGGTAGACTTCTCAATTGAAGTAGGTAACAAAATGACCACTAAATAGACGTACGGTTTACCACCACTCCTACTTCCACACACTCCACATCCTATGCTCGTAGTATTTGTTTTATTTAAATGTAATTCCTACAGCAGTTTTTGGTTTTTATTTGACATCTCTCTGCCTGTCTGTCTCTCAGGATATATCCATCCACATCCTCCCAGCGTCAGCCTCATCCTCATGAGTATCTTCACGATGCTTCTTGATGCTGCTGATCCTTGTGTAAAGAGCTCTTCTATGCAAAGGCCAATGTCGTCCCGAGTCAAAATAACCTTGCCAGTTCGGCCTACACAAATTATGAATTTTAATGCACACTCTCTCCATTGTTTCAAATTCTCCGTGAATGAGGGATGAATAGTAAATACCCACGCACACATTTGTTTGCACTTACTTGTGTAATCTGTAAATCTGTACTTCTCTGCAGTCCCGTTTCACCTTTATGCTTGAATAATTATACTTAAAATGTAAATGACTTGTGAAGGTTTAAGCATAGGAATTGTGATAAAGTAGGCCTGGACATTACGTCTTGCGTGTTAATCGTGTTTCCGACGATTCTAAAGAGGGTGATAAGTCCGATTGATCTAAATATTGAAATATTCATATGAGTTCAAGGTGAGAGGCAGAGAGGAGAGCAGCAGAGATTCATTGGGGATGCTGGGAGTATGAAAACGAATGCTTCTTTCGGCAGACAAGCCCATCCAGACACTTTTTTAAGTCTGGGTCGTTCATCTGAAAATGTATAATTTGTTCTCGTTGGCTGTGGCAAGTAGAGGAGAGAGGTGATAGAAGCAGCTACATAGTAAGGTGGCTGTATGGTGGTGGCTGGCTTTGTTCATGACGTAATATGTGTAAGAATTTGAATGTACGAGGAGTGCTGCACTCCATTCTTGAAAGATGAAAGATAACACATGAAAAATGGAATGCGTTGCAGAGTTGTAAGACAACACTTGGGAAGAAGGTAACAATCGAAAGCTCACAGATCTTTCATGTAGTTTCTTCCTTTTCGGAATAAAAAGCTGCACAATAATCGTATCGTCTTCTCCCTCTCTCATTGCATGCGTGCTCAGTGAAATTCATCAGGATTCTTTATTATTATGATTTGAAAGAATGTTTTGATCTTTTCATTTTACTTGCCGTAAACCATATAATTATGCAAACACGTTTGTGTTCCCTTCTCTTCGAGGTATTTCACTCCGACTCCGTCTTTTTAAGGATTCGAATGAAGAAGACCCTGGTACGAGATTCTTATGGATTTACATTCTCATCCCTCGTGGCATGCCCTCCATAAAGGAATTCTTCATGAGAATTCCTCTAGGCACAAATTCCTAAAGGAATAAATTAATAAATCTTATCTCGTTACATTCAAGTCGATTCAGTGGTGGTCTCTCAACCAGGTACAAATGAATAACAATAATATAAAAACAAGATCACAGAACAAAGTGAAAGGGCTCGATTGCTGAGTACTTTTCCTAAGTTTATTCTCAGGTAGATTTTGGGGTTGTTCGGTTTAAACTGACAATTTTGAAATTGCACATATTACATTGATAAATAATCCCCACATATCTAGTGAAAAAGTTATACCAGCAAAGAATGACATTATTAATCTTCTCTGCATCTGACGATCAGCCAGATCATCAAGCAATTATAATGTGCAAATAAAATTAATAATTTAAAGTTGGCTTCTACGTAGGATCATGTTTCTCTTGAAAGCTGAGCCACCCTGCCGACTTCTTAATCAGAAGCTTAGCAAAAGTTCATGGGATTATCTTTGGCCATGACGAAGAAATCTGACGGGGAAAGAATGGCCGACTGCTGGTTTTGGATACTCAAAGGTTGAAGATGCATTGGAGCTCATTGTTAATTAAAACGTCAATTAGTCGAGCAGGTTCATTTTACATGACCATATATGTTATGGCTTAAAGCGTTACTCTCCTCACCGGCTTCTTCAAGACGTTTACCGTTATTCTATTCATTCGGTAATTAGTCATCGGGCAGAATCAACAAGTTTGCTTGCACAGATTTTTCACACCACTCACTACGAACAGGAGAGACTGATAAAAAGTACATGCACATCTACACACACACCTGCATTCACCCAACATTACTGTAACTACTCTCCCACAGCAAAAGATATCTCTCTCTTCCTTACGTTTATATTTATCAATACAATTAGCGACTTGCGTTAAACACAATTTAACTTGAGGTAACGGCTGATGTATTGTCGTCTTGGGGTTTAATTAATGTAAGCTTCAATGTTGTGTGTACTCTCCCCTAAATTATAAAGTAACTGGTTTTCTTTTAAGTTCCTCTCTGCTGCAATGGTCACCCACGTAGTGTTAAACTTCCGACTCGGTGACCCAACCCCCTAATCAACATGCATGGACTCACAGGACAAGATCTCATAGAAAGTCATTGCATAACTGTATGTTTCCCGTTTCCAAACATCATTGTTTTCAGAGGAAAATTTATGACTAGAATAATGCGATGCGTAGACAGATAAACTTTATCTTTGTAGGAGCGTCAAATTATATTAAGATAATCTTTTGCGTAATATTCACAGAGTATGAGTTAACGTAAATTCGCCCCTAGGTTTGGTAAGGAGTTCTTTTGCTATCTTAAAATGCGAGTTGAGGGGCGGAAACTGCATTGCAAATTGCAATTTTCTCCTCAAAGAGCAATTTTGACCTGACTCTTCTTGTAAAGTCGAAAATGTGCGATACAAAGCTGGAAATATGGAAATTGCCTCGAAGGAGCGGCAGTGGACTAACGAAAAACAGGATTTCATTCACTAAAAAGTTGAGAGTTGACCTCAGTTTGCACTTCACACACACAAACACATTGGCTGATGCAAATCTCTAAGATGAAGATAGGCGGTCCACCTTTTTGTAACATTCATTCATAGAGACAGTAAATTATTGTACCCTATGCAAATTCATTAAGTTCCTATCATCAAAGAAAGCGTCGAGAGTTGGAACTTGGAAGGTAATGGGAATGTTTTTGTTGATCACCTCATCATTTTTAACCTTAAATGCTAAAACTTGTACCCGGTAGGAAAAGATTATACATGAAACAACGTTAAAAGATGCTTAAATATTATTCTCATGTTGTAAGAAGATATTACATGCCCGAGCTGGTGGTTCCTTGAAAAGACTACATACACAGAAAACCAAAAATGGTTATTAAAGAACATCCCTTCGGTTAGGTTTAATAAGAAGCTTTGGCCAACAGTTTTGATCTACATCAAAGTGACCTTTCATATCCCTTCCAAGAAATCGTAGTCAGTGGGGGTGTTTCGCAACATCAGATTTCGCATGTTTTTAAGTTTCCTAGAAGTACCTGAGATACCTGGCTGCTTATAAGTCCCTCGCTTAGCCTTCAATTCTTTTATTATTACACGCTACTTGCCGCTAAGAAGATATGAGCACAGAACTAGAATTATATATCTGTAGAATTCAAGTTTTTGGCAATGGAAATTTTCTGCATTGAAATTAAAAGCGACTAAGAAAACAATATGTAATAAAACAAATGTTTTTCCACATTATTTAGAAGGAGAAGGTCTGAATGGAACGAAGGTACGAGTGTAATGGACGGTGCGGGCGATATTCTGTGCTTCTGAATTTATAAATCAAGATATACACGCCCAGAATGGCAAGTACTCTTGAATTAAGTACAAGTAGATTGTTTCTAAATTCGATGATGAGTCAGAATTCAAAATTAGCCACATGATTTGGCTTGGTTTGGAATTATTTCGTTTTGTTCAGCTGTGATCAAAATCGAAAACCGGTCTCTGACTGCAAAACCACTCTGTGATGATCATGGATCCAACTAATCTTCGTTCCTCAGGGTTCTTTTCCTTGTTCACCAGACTTACTGGTCAAGTCTTTCCTTTTACACTTTTACTGAATGCAAACTATCATCCTTCTGCTTGCCCTTAGTTCACGCATGAAAGAAGGTCCTCATTACATACTCTGTAGTCTGTGGTATTTCGAACGTGTATCAATCTCTTATCTTTCTAGTATCTTTGCTTTAGCAGTGTCAATGTTAATACATGTACAAACTTTGTTGGCTCTCATGTGCAAATATTTTATGTAACTTGCTATGCTCACGTTCACAAAGGATCATCAGACACCAGAGGAGAGAGTCAGTTACAAATCCCAAAAGTCAAGAGTAATAAGAAAGTTTTGGAAACAAGATTTTTGCACGCGTTACTTTTATCTCCGAAAAAGTTCAAATACCCTTGTTTCTCGGCAAAGTTGGAGAATAGATTCATCTGGAAGCATTATGATTTATAGTGAACTTCTGTTTCTCGTGAAAGACTCCATTCTCACTGTATTTCTGTCTACTTCCTTAGCCAAGAAAGATGCAAAAGCATTGAGACTAAGAGAACTTGGCACTCGTCGACTAGGTGCAGTCTCTACAGATTTTTATGTCTGCTTTGCAAGACCGTGAACTTGAACCGAAAAAGTCATTGAAAGCCCGGAGAAATAATAATAAGCTCTGTATATTTTAACTCCTATACTGTGTAATACGATATGACTACAGACGGAGACACAGAAGCTCTACAAAACCTTATTGCTCAATTAATAGTGATTTCCCGAAGCCCAAGCAAGCTAAGTAAAAAGCATGGAAGTGAGTATAACTTATAGGCTTAAAGAAGAGGACGTCAGAATTGCTAAATTCACCTTCACTAGCCTTGACAAGGTTGCAAACATACTCACTAACTGATGCAACTCCATTTCTGCCAAAAATGTCTCCACAACATTTATGCTCGCTCATACTCTCCTATGTTCTATGCCCCCAAATCACGTTTTTACTCAATTCCACCGTCTTTATTACTCACTCCTGCCTTTGCTAACTTCTAAAATTCTCTCTCAACTCGATAAACTATCATGAATATCTTTTTATTGTATCTTATCATCACCACGAACTTGCAGCAGTCGCAGGTTAAATGGTTGAGAACTGAGACTAAAAACACACAGACGAGTATCACACACAATCCCCGAGAAAAAAGGATGAGAACAAAACGAAAGAATAAAAAAGTCAATGACGAATTGCAACCTATCTCAACTTTTCTGTGCCTCTCTACAACATTTTCATGGCAGAGAAGATTCAATTCTAAAGTTTCCTGTAACTCACCAACAATATAATATTGTGTATTTTGGAAGAAGAATGTAACAAGCATCCCTACCTTACCTATCAGCACTACGGATTTGTGTGTGCAACTTGGGTATGTCTCCACAGTCCACACGACTCTCCTTACTTAATACTTTCCTACTCAGACATAGCAGCCCAGCAGCATAATAGTTCTATCCTTAACAAACCGGATATCAAACGTCCTTTTTATTTTCCCAGCGTACTCAGAATAAGTCAAGGAAAGTCACTGTAGCGTATTAAAACTCGTGGTAATTACATGTAAAGGAACTTTTATTCTCAAGTTGAACGTGGGAGTGTAAAGCACCTACAAGAGTGTGTGGAAACGGGCGTCAAGTGATCCCGTGTGATGATGTTAATGAAAACTAGTTATACATATTCTGTTTCATTTACGTTTACTCTGAGCTATTCTTTGTCCGTCGTGATGATGAAATCATACTCCATAAACATTTTGTTTGCAACATCAGCAGCAGCAACAGCAACGCTATCAGTAGCAGCCGCCAGCCGCAAAAGACCTTCCCATTGAATTGTCTTACCTTGACTTCCACACATATGCAGGGCATTCGCCTGTGTTGTTGACTCAGACTCAGAGCTAATAATACTCAAATGCAAACAAATCAAACTTACAACGCAATAAAAGTTGATAACGAGCAATCAAATGGGTTTTTTAAATGATGTTTTATTGGAAAGAGAGGAGACGGGTGAATGATTTAGACATTCAAGAAGTCAACGAGATGAATAAAACAAGAGGTATAGACGAGTGTGTAGTTTTG
Organism: Isotomurus palustris; assembly: GCA_034696625.1. Taxonomy (NCBI): domain Eukaryota; kingdom Metazoa; phylum Arthropoda; class Collembola; order Entomobryomorpha; family Isotomidae; genus Isotomurus; species Isotomurus palustris. The sequence continues at coordinate 9,008 of JAQGAD010000603.1, read as the reverse complement.
ATGCGTGATGCGTGTTTCAGATTCATAAAATACACAACTTATTTATCAACGCTTCATTCCCAACGGGATCAGCTTATGTTTATTTAATAAGACTTCACGTTGTGCTTATCTTCAGTCTCCATCAAAGTTGTGTGTTGTCGGTGTATGTAATAAGTTTTATCATATCTCACGGACAATAATATTGACACTACAGCAGCGGACCTCGATGGTAACGATTTAAGGACCAATATTATACCTACCAATCTGCATTTAAAACTATATGAGTAAGTATGAATATAGAGTTTTGATTTCTGCTACAATATCGTCGACTTTAATTAGAAGAATTTTTGAAATTTTTCTAGCTCTTTGAACTGTATGATCAAAGCATTTAGAATTATAATAACTTGGACCGGATGAGGGGCTAAATATTTTTCGTGAGGAAGAACACACAGATTTTCAACGAAATCTGTTGAATTCCATGTTTTGTGTGGGTGAATGTGTGATGCTCGTTTCCAGTTTCATTAATCTAGTCAAAGTTTAATGAAAGGATGAAGGTATGTGGACTTGAATAATTTGGTGTTAGTGAGAAAAGTCTGGTCATATTATTCTAATGTGTGTGTAGTCTCCCTCGACGAGGATGCTGATGAGTCGACAGTTTTTTCGCTTCCTTCCCGTCGTCAAACTGAAAAGTGGTCGCTTAAAAGTCTGAATGCATATGAGAGAACATTTAGAACCCCTCCTAAAAGTCTCCCACAGGTTCGATGGTTGTTTTTTGTCTCTCGACAGAGTCCTCCTTGACTTTTGTGTGTGCATATAGGATAATGATGATTGTTCGTTATGCAAGCCTCAGCATTTTAGGGTGAGAGTGGAATATTATGAGGATCAAACAAGCAACATGACAAGGAGCAAAGAGGATGAGACTCTCGTTGGGAAGACATGTAATTACCAATACAAGACCCTATCATCGTTTCATTAAATTTCACAGGTGTGTGTGTCTGTGAGTCTGTGTGTGTGTGTGTTTGCTTGAGTTAGGAGAGACCTTGAAAATCGCTACTTCGAATTCCTCCACCCCTACATGAGTGTATTTGTGTGTATATGTGTGTGTGTGTGCATGTGTGTGTCTTTCACTGGGGAACAAAACACTAATTTATTCATAGGTATGTAGAATCCACCTTCGGTGGGAGTAATTAAAGGTCTCAGAAGATGAGGAGAAGCCCTGAAATGAATGGTAGCCAAATTGGCCAATTTTCCCCTAAAGAATCTTTTCTCGAGCTTTCTAATATTCTAATAGAATTGCTGGTTGATAGTGGTGATGGCTGTGGCTTTGTTGAAGGTACCTGTGCTGTGTAAAATTGCAAACGAGTAGTCGATGAAGATGAATCGTCTGTTACGTAAAAAGACAACCTATCAATATTCATTCATCTTCCATATTAGTCTTCAATCTGCATAATATCCCACTCTGGTTTTTCGGGTTAGGATATCCTTCTAGGATGGTCATCATCACTCTACTTGTAAGGAATGAATTAACGAAGAGTTACCAACCAAGTTGGTGATCTCCCTTCCGCCAAGGACAAGGTCATACGCCGCCCAGGTAGACATACTGTTGCCAGCATTGTTGCCAGGTGTGAAATCTGGATAACCGTTTTTTACTCCCCTCCATCTCCACGATTATTAAAGATAATCGTCCCTCAAGAAGATCCCATTCTGCTTCGCTCCATCGCATCAAAATTATTCCTAAATGTTCTAATCGCTCAACGAACACCTGAAGCTCAAATGAAAGTTATCGGTTTGCTCTGTCATTCTGTCGCTTCTCGCAACTTACACGGCAATTCGGTAATCCTCAATCTCAGAGGTGTTTCATCATTCATGTACGTCTGATATGCGTGACTTCTAATCAAAAGACAGCTTGTATTGCCTTCAGTCATTTCTTCGTGCAAGAAAATATTTCCAATGATGTATAGTTTCGATTATTGATTGATTACTATGATCTATCAAGGAATTACTTATGTAACTTTAACATTCAATCATGGTCATCCACGGCCAAGGGAAGTCAAGCTTATTACAGGGAAATTCCCAACATTCTGTACAAATGTTTAAATGAAAAGAACTGTATTTGTTTTTAATCTTCCAATAATTAATTTTTTAGTGTTGAAAAATGAAATTGGAATTGTACTTAAGGAAGTTCAAGACACCTGGAAATGTCTTGGAATGTAAGTTAAGAATTGGTTTCATCCTAAATTACAATTTTTAGCTTTGGAGAGGATGATGAATTCAGCATTCCGATTCAATTCGAGAAATGCGAATGCGACCCATTTGGCATCTAGCGAGGGCTGTGAGAGATTTCCAGTTAGCTTCTTTGTCAATCTCTACCAGAGGAAGAAAGTCACTCGCTTCTTGAGAAAACTTCACAAATCCTTCATGTCTTCCAAGGGTGCTTTACGTTTTCTTGAGGTTGATTTCCCCTTATTCAAACTGGATTTATTAATCTCCTAAGGATTTTCTCTTAAAGTAGAAGTTTACAGAATTTACAGCCCAAATTACGACTGTTTATTGATCGCACCGATCAATAAACAGTCGTAATCAATAAACTGCATCTTTCTTGACGTGAAGGGAATAGTGATGTGGAAAGTTGAAAGCGTATGCATTAATATTCCCGAAAAAGAGTACAGAATTTGACACGACTTAATGATGCGTAACAAGCACCAAAGCTTATGATGCAAATCCTAATGGAGAAATCCGTCTAAGAAATTTCATGTTGTGATTTGTGAACCAGAGGAATGAGTTCTTTATTCATTTTGGAAACCAGAAAAACTACAGCTAGACTCTAGACTACGAGTCAGTTGACTTTCTCGGGGATACAGAGTGTTTAGAAAGTTTGTACAAAAATTACAATGCTGTTGTTAAGGTTCGAGTTTGAATCAATACTGTTTATCGAGCCCAGTGAAAGCAGTCGTCTTTAATGCTAAGTCCGTCTTAGCTGCTCAATCAAGTGAAGTGAACTGGCTGAGTTTAATGAGCGCAGTTGTCCGGAATGCCCATGAAGTGGCGAGCTTCCATTGTATCCGATGGACAAGCATGAGCTGGCATTTCAGCTAATTGATTTCGCAAAGAAAGCATCTCTTGCTTGTTGATTTTAGACACAATTTCGTGGTCGACAATAGGAGCTGGGTAGTCTTTTCCAATCTAATGTCAGTTTTGTATGCAAGCTTGAGTCTACTTTTTAATAAAATTTTCGTCATTTGTATGCGGAACGTACCACACAGCCCCACTTTTGTTGAAGCTGAACTGGGGCTTTCCATGGTTCAAAAATGTAGGGAACCGGAAACTGTGCAAGCTCAGGAATGAACCGCCTGTAACAATAATTCAAAAAAGATGAAAGAAAGAATAATACGTACATCGCTTGGCATCTGACTTCACAGGAATTTCACATTCACCAAAAACATATTATAACATGTCTCACTTTATATATTTTCCATTTGGATCCAATCTTAGGGCATAATTTGTTGGACAAACACAATGAGTACAATCCAGAACATTTTCAAAAGCGGAGGACGAGACCCAAAGCCAATTGCCTGAGTCGTTAAAAATACAAAGTAGGGGTAAATACTCATCTCCAAGAAAAATATGCCAAAATAAATCACCTGCACAAACGCTCCAATCTGCGTCCAGCAAATACCTAAAATTATGCCAAGAAGGGACTTTGAGCTTCATCCAACATTTTATTCCTTTATGCTCATTAATCAAATGCACACCTTCGACTAAATTTAGATAAGTCTTAAAGGGAAGTTTTGGAACTCGGGATAGCAAGTTTGGGTATAAATAATCTCTGGAGTCACAGTAGTGAGTGCAATAAAAATGGCTTTCATCTTTGCCCTTTGAAACTGTAGACTGGCACACGTAGACTCGTGTTAAGCTTCTTGTCAGTGAAAGTTAGGGAAAGGTTGAATCAGATTTGGTGTTAGAGAAGAAAAGCCTCGAAGATACGAAAAACACTTCAATCGATAACTAGCTGAATTTGACTCACTTTAGAAAATGTTTCAATCCTTTTTCCCATGAAATCCACAAATCAGATCGAGTTAGAAAACAAGCTACAGCATTTCGGGTAACATGATGCAGCCACCCTTCTTCAACAAGTTGCCTCATTCCCGCATCTATGAAAGGATAGCCAGTCTTCCCTTCCTTCCATTTCTTCAACTTATCCTTTGCATTCGCATCATTGCTCCACGGAATGTGCAAACAAATCGGATTTGATTTCATCCGGTCGAAGTTGGGATTAGGAACAGACATTATGTAAAAGTAATCTCGCCAGAAAAGTTGGCCTGTCCAAATTAACTTTCTTTATCTCTCACACTCTCGAGGAAAAGAGAAAGAACACATTTTAGACTTTCACCACCACACTCAACATTACCAGTTATCGTTTCGCAGCTCAATTTGCCTCCCACGATCGAAGCGAACAAATCCTGGACTGACCAGTAGAATTGGCGTACAGACACACATCCTGTAGAAGTGCAGACCATTAAATAAGTTTCTTGCGATTTTCAAGCCACTTAACACAGTCGAGGAAAGTAATGATGGTAAAAGGATGTCGGAACCGACTATTTTTCATACCAAAGCGAAGACAAGGGCTCAATGAGGCTCCAAGAAAGAGATCCGGGTTTGAATGGTTGGGAAGCATGAATCCCTTTTCAAAAGCAGATTTTTCAATATCCAAACGCTTTTGAAGTAGAATGAGGGCCACTTTCTCGCCTCCTTTTCTCGGATTCGTTCCAATCGCTTTTTCTTTCCTGATTCCAAACTGCTGGGGTGTGACGGGAAAGTTTATTTCATTCGACTCGTTTGGTATTTTACTCAGAAAATTTATGTTGTCCTTTCCTGGTTCCAGTGAAGGACTGGGACGTGGCGGTTTACCGAGACACGATACTACGAACTTTGATGAACAACAAAGAAGAATGTATGGGGATAGTTGCTTGAGTGAAATTGTGAAATTGAGCGTAACTGACTCAAAACGAAATCGAATTTCTACAATATGGCTTTGATTTGTGTGGAAATTTAGGAGTAAGTTTGTAGAAAGCAGGTCTCTAGAGTAAATGGAACTTTTCGTACCATTAGAGAAGCATAAGTTAGTGGTGGAGATCCTCCGTTCGCCTCCAAAATTTCAGCTGGGTCATACAGTGTATGAGAAACGGTTTCAATTACCTCAATCCCATTTTCTCGGCAGAATTGCCTTACTGCATCGTCCCTCGGTTTCCAAATAGGTTCACAATCCTATAAAAACCGAATTGAAATACGCACACAGCCAGAGCACAAAGTTTAAAGGCGTCTCACATGCTTGTGTCACACTATGAAACTCTACCTGTTCAAAGCAGATTTTTGCGATTTTGTAGCTAGACAAGAGAGATTCAAAAATCGCAACAGGTTTTCCTTGAAATAACCTTAAGCCTCCTCCAAACTGCTTGAAAGAAACGTTCAAATCCTCCAAGCTCTCCAAAAGGAATCTCATTCGGTTGTATCCAACTATTTTAGTTCCTGCAAAAAGCATCACAAATGTGTTTGACATGACATGAATGACACGACAGTTACTCCACTAAAAGGATAAAATATCTCCAAATAAATAGCAAAAGGGCAATATGTATGACTAGATTAAGGATTTATTTTTAAAGGGGACAAAAACGACGTGACAAGGGTTCAAAGACTATTCACCAGCACTTTCTCCGTCAAATATGAAAATAGGAAGGAACAAGTGAGACTTGTCTTTCACAGCCTCCAACAATGCAGGATTATCGTGAAGACGAAGACCGTGACGAAACCACAAAATCGAAATAGTTGTTTTCCCAGGATTTGCTTCTCTTGACGAAGCTGACAGATCTATCGCCTCAGAATTCATGTTGTAAACAAGAGGTACTTCTGCAAATTAATGTTTTGAAAATGCTTTAATATTCGATTCCTTTTACTCAGAAGCACTCAATTTCAAAGCAAAGCTCAGGCAGTGTTTAGCTGACAGATATGATCAAGCGATACTGTAATTTTGAACATCAAAGACTACTTTAATACTTATGAGAGAAAGTTCTGAAGTTCATCCAAATTCAAGTGGTTTGAAGTGTCTTACAATTAGTTTAAAAGCAATTAAACTTCGCACTCCAGCTCTTTGTTATGTTTCAGAAGTTCGACACTTACAATTAGTATCTCACTATGCAGTGTGAAATAGCTACATGTCACACACATTAAGTGATTAATTACTATACTGAATCAGTCTTTCATTTTCCATCGTTCGAATTTATTTCTGGGCTACAAGAACTTAATTGAATTTGAATTTTATTACCTTTACGATGAATATTTCAAATATGTACCAACTCGTGGTGAATTATGACTAGTTATTAATACAATTTGACAAGCCTAACCATAGGGGATCTAGATACCAAGCTAGCCATCCACCTGAGGTACAGTTAAGTGGAGTTGATTTAACTCAAAATGATTGCCAGCTCAAGGTCTGTAGCGCAACAGGGATAGTTTTCTTTTATAGTACATATGCTTCCATTACGAACAACCTCAGCAGTCAGCACATAACCTCAGCTCGAAACCTGTGGTTTGAAAGTTATTTGTGTACTTTCTCCGGAGAAAGTACACAACTCGTGTACTTCCTCCGGAAAGTCTTTCTCTCGCCTGCTGCACATCACTTCTCAACATATACTAAGAAACTGCCATTCATCAGCCGGTAAACAACTTTACCAAGGATTATTCAAACTAAGAAATGAGCATCTCGAAATATGTGCAATAAAGTACTCCGAATGTCTATGAGTCGAAAATACGCTTCTCTATCTCTACTTCTTTTTAACTTAATGTTGAATCTTACTCTTGAAGTTTGTAATCAAGATTCTTCGTGATAAGTGATTGCCTTCACGAATCATGCAATCCTTTAAGTTTCTTGTAACAAACAACACTCGATCAAATCAGACTCAGACCAACTCTTTCGTGTCTCTAACTCAAGCTTCGAACATCTGACGTGAGCACTATTAGGCTCATATGAATTTGCTACATTAATAGTACAAATAAATATAAAACTAGTATTATAGGATGAGAGCGCACCAACGCAACTTTGCTTTGAAATGTAAATGTAAACATTTATTTTATGTTGGCAAAAGTTTTGAACTTTATTTACCTGAGAGAAACCACAGTCGATAGGACTGCAGTTCTAGTCCAGTGGCAACTGTATTAAATGTATAGCGAAGTGAGTAGACTTTAATCCCAGTCGAAGGAATAATAAGACCAACTGTAAACGAGTGGCTCTGGATGGAGACTGGTGATGACAACTTATCATTGCTTGAATTTAGTAGAGCTTCTTGTGTGCGGGGGAAGGAACTCTTCAGCTTATGCAACGTGACCCATCAGTCACGTTGGGCAGAAATAAATATTCACGTGTTGAATAACTTTCTCTGGTCTCTCAGGTATCGATTACCCTATTTCCAGTAGACATAAACTACCTTTCAATCATAGCATTCATAGCGCTTGTCCGGGTTGTTAGTATTTTTTCTGTATAACTCGCAGTGATTTCCAATTATTAGGGGGAGGGGGTGTTGAGTTACTTTTTCCTTGAGTGAAGTATCAAATAATTCATTATTTGGAAAAACTAGTGTGCGGATGACATTTTTACTGTAGCTGGGGGAAGCAGTGGAGATTAGAGTTTTGATTCTCAAAGGAGTATTTCATACTCCAGGAAGTAGTTATTATGCATGGATGGAATGAACAAAATATTCAGCAGCCTTAATACTTATCATTGCGTGAAACTGGAAGCATCTATTCTGTCCACGATGCGGAGCGGAAGGAAGGAATAAACTCTTCAATATTAAACGGGAAAATTATGAATTTTGAATACTATTCTATAAGATGTCATACAATGGTTTCCATTCATATTTCGAAGATACTGAAAATTCACAGGAATTTCTCGGTTTCAGACCAACCAAATAGAAACCAACACCGAAGTACAAACGAAAAACAGATTACGAAGTCTTCACCAAGAAGGACAAAGTTGTATAAAACTTGTGCTTGCTCATAATATGGTAATTAATTGAAATAATGTCGTAAACATGTGAAGTAATGTTAACAGATCATTTAAACTTCATTACAAACTTACTACACTTTGCGAACATTAATTTATTAATGGTTCAGTTCATTTATTAGTGTTCATAACATAATTAATCAAAGGATGAGATGGGAGGTTGTATAGACCAAGTGTAGCAATTATGATCTACTACAAACTTCTACGTTTAAACTACAATATCCTTTATGGAGAGTGAACAAGTTCAAACTTTCTTAGGTTACACTTGGTCTTCAGCAAATCTAGAACTGGAGAATCTTCGATCCCGACGTTCACTGTATTCACTCCTCTTCGAAATGAGGTTCACAGTGTTGGTGTTGAAAGTTACCTGGGTTGCTGCAGAAGTTGTCACTGTCTGACACATATGATTGGGTGTTTTAGGTTCGGGAAATAGCAAGTTTTTCAGAGCAAGTCGAAAAGCTCTCCCACTGTAGCAGTACAGAAGAAAATTCACGGCAAAATTCGCATTGAACAGAAAGTTCGCCCAGTGTTGAGCTACGAACAGGGAATCCAAAGTTTCTTCCGAACCAGAAATTTGAACCTGAAAAGAAAACTTTTTCATCTACTAGACTGCAAATAAGTAAGCATACACAATACGCACTATTTCAAGAATGGAAAGGAAGATATTCCTCTACACTCCATCGTTGAAAATAACTTAGAAATTTAATTCGACACCCCCCCCTTACGAAATAAACTAGAAATTTTGTAATAAAAATGCAACCAACTACAAGTAATATAACTAATTGGTACTTTAGTATAATAGGAGCAAAGGCAAGAACTAAGAACGACTCATGAATATCTTAGTACTTACGTGAATGTAAGTAGCGATGCGGATGGAATGTGATGGAAAGTTGAGAACAAGAAAAACAGAGGAAACTAGCAAAAGTGTTTTTGTAACCCGAACTTCCGTTGATGACTGGGCAAGCAAAACTGATCT